>PVKZ01000890.1:0-293710 GCA_004027375.1 Macroglossus sobrinus
AGTGAATTTTCCCCTTCCTCGTGCAGCAGGACGGCACACCAGACTGTGACCATCCACCCTCAGCCCTGTGGGGGACCAGCTGAGGACAAACCCGAGCCCCTGGTGTGGGAAAGGGTGAGGTCTGCTCTGGAAACGGTCTCCGGCCAAGTCTGGAGCATGAAAGGCAATTGACAGGTCCGCCTTGGATGCAACCAAGCTCGGCTCAGCGGAAAAGTGCACTGACATTCCTGGCTGGAATAGAAATCCTCCCCAAAAAGGCTTTGAAAGGCGGGGAAGCGTTGGGCAGGGTTGTCTGCCATGTAAAACGATCTGCCTGCGTCTTGTCTTGTGACAGCACAGAGAAAGCCTCGAAGGCCAGGAAATGGTTTTTGATGTGAAGGGGAAAAAATGGATTTAGCAGTTCCAGTCGGCTTCAGGCTCCTGGGTGCTTTGTGCGGCCTTGCGGATTTATTGTTTTCCAAGCTGCATGAAGCCAAGGGATTTCCAAGGAGGTGCCTGGCTCGGCGCAGCTTCCCCCGCTCAGGAAGGGAGAAGGCATCTTGGAATCCCTTTTTCTGGTCAAATGGTGGAAGATTTTCAAGTGCAGCCAAGCCCAGGAGCAAGGGGCTTAGCAAAGGGAGGAGTGCTCCAGAAGGACCTCGCCTGAAATCCAGGATGTGAAGCCTCCTTAAGATAAGGGTGTCCCAAACTTGGCACTGTTGACAACTTCTCCGTCTGAGGGGCTTTCCTGTGCCTTGTGGTGTTTAGTAGCAGCATCCCTGGTATCTACGCACTATCTATTAGAAGCACACTGCCCACCCCCACCTCACCCCCACTGAGACATCCAACATGTCTCAGACATTGGCAAATGCCACCGGGGAATAAATTCACCGCGGGTGAGAATGACTCTTCTGGAGGACAGACGTTGGGCAAGCCCTGCTTACAGCTGTTTCTGTCCAGAGATGGCCAGCTGCCCTCAGACACTGCCGGGTCAATACAAATCTCAGCTGTTGAGAGGCCAGCTGGGGTTAGGGGTCCTAAGAGTCCCAGAGTGCGGTGCAAATGAGTGGGGGCTCCATGCTAGATGGAGAGGAAACGTATAACAGTCTATAAAAATGCATAGTAACCCACTATTGGGCCTTCAGGGGTCTCCTTAACACACCATGACTTTTAATTGTGCATTTATTTGTTAAACTACTCTCCCTCACTAGGACATAAGCCCCCCAAGGGCAGGGGGATCTTGTCCTATTCATGTTGCATCCCTAGCTCCTGACTTGGAATCTAGTACACAAGACGTGCTAAGTAAATCCCTGCTTCAGGGAGGGAGGGAGGGAATTCACAAGCATCTGTCACATGCCTACACCTGGGAGACACACCTGGAGGCCTGGGTAAAACTCGAGGGTGCCCAAGTTTCTGATTCAGAAGGTCTGGGAGGGAGCGCGAGACTCTGCATTTCTAACAAGTTCCTAGGTGATGCTGCCGCTGGTCCAAGGACCACACCCTGGGAAGCACTGGTCTGAACTCTGAACTTCTTGGCTGAGGAGAGTTTCAAAGGCTGGATGCCCAGGTCACACCCTCACCCATTAAATTAGAATCCCTGCAGATGGGAGCCAGGCTTCTGGGTGAGTCCAGTGTAAAGCTTTACCTCTCCTTCAATCCTCATAGCTGGTAGGAGTATTCCTTTCAGATAGATTAATAAACAGATTCATAGGAGTTAGTTCCTGTCATAAGATCCTTCAGCTGTACCAAAAGTCAACCCTGATTTTTTTATTCCAGACACCATGGTCTTTCGGGCACTTTGCTTGTCCCTCCCCTTCGGCGGGTCATAAAGTAGACCATAGCTTTTTGCTAAAATTCATCGAGCACTTATGAGGTGACTGGGGCTGCTGTTCTTATTCTGACGAATATTTGCCAATTATTATTACTTCCATTTGAAGATGGGGAAACTGAGGCACAGAGAGGTGGGGCAACCTGACCGTGGTCATGTAGCCAGAAAGTGCTAGAGCCAGAACTGAACCCAGTCCTGTGCACTGCACCGTGGGGAGGAAACGTATAACAGTCGTATAACATGTGGGGGTTGGAGAATGCTGAGTTACAAGGGCGATCTGGACCAGGATGAGGCAAACAGACGTAGAAGCCAGGAGAGTAGGCAAGACTGGGTGGCAGGTCCCAAACAGGAAGCAGCCAAGGACCCACAGGTGGACAAGTCACAACTTGAAAGAAATTCAGAGACTTCTGGGACGTACCTGTACCCAACAGATGCCCAGGCAGCCCTCTGCCTTGGCCAGGCTGCATCTTATATTCTTCCTGTCTTACTGGTAACCAATCCCAGTGACTGCCCTGCCCAGGGCTCCCAGCATATTATTGGCTAATACCAACTGTAGAGCATAGTGGGAAGGGGGAAGTAAACTTCCTCAAGTTTCAATGGCATTCACAAAATGAGCTGAATACGGCCTCATTTGTACTCCCCCCATCCCCTCCCTTGCCATGCTGACCCTTGCTCATCCTCCTGCCCCGTCTGTCCCCTCCAACTTCCTGCATCTGTTGGCTGCCTTCCCAGCTCTGGACCTTGGCTCTGTGTCCTTGATTCCAGTCTCCTATTTGGCACAGTGTTGCTGTGGACAGATACTGGTGATGCACTCCCTACCCCCGGCCATCTGGGTTCTCGCAGACCCCCTCATGCTGGGTGTCCCCAGGTACAATGCTGAGACCTCAGCCTGTGTGACACTGGAGAGCCTCCGATTCCTCTTGGTGCTCAGGTGAGGATCAGGCTGAGAGACCTACCACAGGCGACCCCAAGGCTTTTCCTGAGAGTCAACTTGCCAAACCCACATAGCATCTGTATGCCTTTTTGGCTGTGGACAAATGTATTGGAGATGGAATGTTTATATGAAGCGGAAAGCTTCCAATTAATAGAGGGTACCATAACAACAACGAAAATAGAGAAAAAAAAATTTCTTCTCACTAGGTTCTGTTTCAAAGGTTCAGAGCCTGCCTGAGGCTGGATGCCTTGCCGTTAGAAAGGGAGATTGAAAATGAAAGAGAAGCTACAGACAGATTGGATCCTGTCAGTCTTGACCCTGGCTACTCTCAGGAGGACTGATGGAAATAACTAGAAAAGAGAACTTTCTCACCACGACGCAGTGGTGTTTGACGCCTGGCCCCTGCCCCTCCTCACCGGGCTGACCACAGGGTCGCAGGGGCGGGAGGCGATGGGGAGGCTCCACTTCCCCTGGGCTGAACCAGCTTCAGAAACGAGCCAGTCAGTAGCTTGGCTGCGGCACTGGTGCTGGAAGGGATCCGGCTGCTTGCAAAGCACAAAAGCATTTCCCACTCCGCAATGGGTTCCAGACCTCCCTGGACAGACAGAGGGAATGGCGGCGGGCGCTGGGGCCCTCTGATCTACGGCCGGCTGCCGGCCCTCACCCCTCAGACATCGCCCCTTTTCACCCTGGCACTGCCTCTGCCTCCCGGGGAGGGGTGCTTCTGCTGGTGTTAATGACCGCTTGGAAGTCACAACCCTAAAGAAACTTCAGCGTAAGAGCAAAGCCTTTCCTGGTTCAAATCCAGAGCCCCTCTGTGTTCTGCTAAGCCCTTTCCAGGCCTGGCCACTGCTGTCCATCTGCTGTCCTGCACTTCCTCAGGTACACAGAGCATACTGTGATGATGCACGGGCCCGGTGGACTCAGGCAAGGGACGCAGATGAGTGAAGTGGGCCGTGATGGAGGTGGGGGACAGTGGTAAACCGGGGCGCCTGGGCCCCATGCAAAGAGACGCGGGCACCGCTCCACTCCTGCCCACTGTTCCCCCATGGAGATGTAGGCTCAGAGTGAGTGGCTAGAGCTACCAACTTTTCTAGGGATTCTGGAAAACTGAATTTATGTACACAAATGTTCACAGCAGCCCCGAACAAGAAGCAACCCTCATGACCATCGGCAGAACAGCTAAACAAATGAAGGTCAAAAGACCCCGGGTGCACGGGGGTAAATCCACACAGCTCAGTATCCCCGCCACACACACTGCTCGGCAGTCAGAAGGGACAAATCAGGAATCTCCATTATGCTGAATGAAAGATGCAAGTGAAAAAAAAAAAGTGGATAGGGTATGTCTCCTTTTACAGATCATTCTAGAAAATGTGAACTAATCTATAGCGACAAACAGCAGATTAGTGCTCTTGTTGGGAATGAGGGAGGGAGGGGTGACAAAGGGGCACAAGGAAAACCTTCTTATGTTTGCTACCTTGATTGAGGTGGTGGCCCCCTGCAAGGCATATGTCAAAACTTTTCAAATTGCACATTCGAAATACATGCAGCTAATTATGTGTTGAGTATAAACAAAGCCATCAACAGGAAAATGTGAGGGGTCAAATAATATGGGGGCCAAATTCACTTCATGGACTACTAGTGTTTGTTCTCTGATTTAAAGGACTCCATCAACATTCACTCAGAATTCACCATGCTCTGTGCATTTTGTGAGGTGCTGCTATGATTGCAAAGGTGACGGATGCTGAGAAATTTTCATGACAGCGGTGATGCAGACTGGCCTGGTCATGGTGAAGATGGTGACCCTCAGGCACTGGCAGGCATAACCCAGAGAGAGTCTGTTGCCTGTACTCCCAAGCTAACCTTTCAAAGCTTTCTGACGATCTAAAGTAATTGACCTTTTTTCCTCTGTGAATCTAATTGGCTTACTCGAGGATGGAATGTCCTCCGAACTAGCTGCCAGCTAATCAGTTGGCAATATCAAAAGCAAACAGAGCAGTTGGGAGACAACAGCAAAATCCAGGTAGAGGTGGAGGAGGCCAGGTGTACGTGGGGAGGGGTGTGAAGGGCGGGGAGCAGAGGAGGGAGTGAGAAGTGATAGCATTCTGAGAGTAGAAACGACTGGATTTGCTGATGGAGTGGAAATGGGGGAGTGGTGAGAAAGAGAGGTGTCCAAGTGGAGCCCAAGGTTCGTGATTGAGCCCCTGGAAGCCACTGGAAGCCCCAGGAAGCATCTGGAAGTCAGGGCCACTATGATATGAGGGCTCCAGGTGGGGCAGGCGGGAGGGTGAAAGCTGGCTCTCGTTCGCTGCCTCTGACCGTAAGAAAGCCCACGGCATTTTGCTTGGAAGCGAAATGCAATTAGAGAAAATCTGATAGAACTGGATGACCCAGGCTGGCCTTTTTGGAAGGATTTGGTTCTCCCAGTAGTCTGAGTCTGGATGAGAGGAAGAAAAAGGGAGGAGGAGGGAGAGGGAGGGAGAGCAGGGAAGGAGACAGCTAGCTGTTTACTCAGATGTCTGTCCAAGTCAAAGCACTCTACAACCTACACTTCAGCTACTTCTTACCGGCCCGTTCAAAGTTCAGGTTCCCCGGCACAACCCAGACTGCTCAATCAGAATCTGCATTTTGATGCATTCCCTAGGATATTGGTGATTACTGTACACACAGTGAGATTTAAAGCACACAGGCCTGCATCACTGTTTTCCAAGACTCAGGCCTTCACCTACCATCTCTACCATTTTTGCCATCTCCCCTCACACCACTTGTAACATAATTAACAATATTTTCTTTAAATCAGTTCATTATCAACAACCACAACAAAAAAACCTGAATGCATTTATTTAAAAATAAAACTTTATACCACTATTATCAGTGGAAAATCAGCATCATTTGCCACAAGTGGAAATAACCATAAAAATGCACAAAACAAGATGAACGTAAAACCATGTTATTTCAGCTCTGGGCTGATAGCGCTGCCTGCCCAACATTCGCAGCCTCAGGTCCACGCTCTCTCTTTCAAAGGGAGAATGGCCAGGGTAAAAAGGTGAAGAAGGCATTCTAGCATCAAATCAAGGCTTTCCTTCCGAGATCAACTCAAGTGTTGAAAAAAAGATTGAAGAAGAAAAACCTTTCCCTCTGCGATTCAACAATATTAGCACTATGTCCATGCAGCAGACCTAAGATCATTTTCCGGGCAGGGTTCGAGTTTCCACCATTTTAGATGAAAACACGGTTCTACTGCAGTGTCTCTGACCCTACCCCTCCTTCCCATAAGTCCTTGCACCTTTCCCCCATGCTGAGTTCCCCCCCTAACAGGCACATTCCACTGGGTAAGTGGATATAGGTGGGGACTTATGCTTATCTAGATAACCCCTTCCCACCAGGGCCCCAGCTCTCAGGAGGGATCAGTTCTCAAAGGCAGCAGCACCCCCCTCTGTGGTCAACTGCTTCAAGTCAAAGGAGTCACCAGCCTCTCTTCTCAAGTGGTCAGTATGACTGAGAGATACCCCACAGCCCCAAAGCACAAGGACAAAGTGCAAGGACAAGGACCCTGGCCAAGTTACAAGATTTGGGGTGTGGCTTTGAGGATGGAACCCTGGGATCATGGTGAACAGCTAAGGCTGTCTACACAGCCCCAAACCACTGGGAGATTCAAAGTCTTCATGGATGCTGTGTAGACATGACCCTTCAAAGTGGATTCCTATGACCACCTGGGCAATAATTTAATGGCTTTGTAGCACCAGTGAGGATGGGGACCTAGAATTTTCCAGAAATGCCTCTTGCCATGGGGAATCAGGCCAAGCTCAACAATTAACAGTAAAAATTGTAAAGGGAGCATGTCAAATCCTCTACACGAAATAAACTGTTGAAAGGTGACATGGTTGCTCATATAGTTATCTTCATTACATCAACTAGTTCTTTTATTATCTTAGAAAAACAGCTTGTAAAATAATCACAAACCAGAAGCCAAGTCCTTGCTCAGGCAGTGTTGTCAGCAGTGTCCTGTTGGGGTTTGGGATATTTCAAATAGGAGCTGGTTTATTTGCAAAACAGCTGGTGGTTATATAATGACTATTAATAAAAATCCCCGTCGTTGCAAAACCTCTCTGATCAGCAGTGATGAGGCTGTTAGTAATAGTTCAAAACCTCCCCAGAGAAATTTCGAAAGGGAAGAGTTTTTGCTCCCCAGCCACACCCAAAAGAGCCTTTCTCTTTCCATGGATAATATTAATACTTGCTCCCTTTTTATTAAGTGTTTACAAGGTGCCACGTTCTGTCCCAAGAGCTCCTCAGAGATCAACCCATTCACTCGCACAATAACAGCATCGAGTAGGAATTCTGACTCCGCTTCACGGGCAAGCCACCAAGACCCACGGGAGCCTCTCCAAGTCATCTCTAGGCTTCAGACTTCGTGCCATGAAACATGGCGATGAACTGTATTTGATGCACCAAATAAAATGCCTCATTCAAAGAAAACATTTACACAACAACCAAAAGATGGACGTAACCCGAGTGTCCACCGACGACGAATGAATACACGAAGAGTGGTCTACACACCCAATGGACTGTTACTCAGCCTTATGTAAAAGAAACCATGATACGGGGTACACCATGGATGAGACCCGAAGACATTGCACTAAGCGAAAAAAGCCGGTCGCAAAAGGACAGCTATTACATGATTCCACTTAAATGAAGTACCTAGAGTAGGCAAATTTACAGAGACAGATGGTAGGTAGAGTGTTGGCTCCAGGGGCTGGGGAAAGAGGCAGAGGGATGACTGTTTAATGGGTATGGAGTTTAAATATGGAGTTCTTTCAGTGTTGGATGATAAATGGAAGTTCTGGAGATGGGTGGTGGTGCTGGTTGCACAGCACTGAAGGTACATAACGCGACCGAACTGTACTGTTGACGATGGTTCCTAGTATCCCAGAATTCACATGTTGAAACCTAATCCCCACTGTGATGGTATTAGTAGCTGGGGTCTTTGAGAGGTGATTTAAGTCGTCAGTATGCTTATGAATGGGATCGGTGACCTGGTGACCTCGGAGACCTCAGAGAGAGCCCTTTCTGTGAGGGCACAGTGAGAAGGCGACATCTATGAACCAGGAAGCGGGTTTTCACCGGACACCAAATCTGCTGGCACCTTGACCCTAACCCCCCAGAACAGTGAGAAGCAAATTTCTATTGTTTATAAGCCACCCAATCTATGGCATTTTCGTTACAGTAGCCCAAAGGACTAAGACGATGGTAATTTTTTTTGTTATGTATATTTTACCACAATAGAAAAATGATGGTTCCCTATAAAACACAGAAAGAAAGATGCTTGAAATTATAAGCATTCACTGATTCATGCATCATTCTTTAAAAACCATCATTCCACCCTGAACATGCCCCATCTCATCTGATCTCGAAAGCTAAGCAGGGACTACTTAGATGGGAGACTACCTAGGAATATCAGATGCTGTAGGTGTTAAAAAAAAAAAAAGTAGATAAAACACATCAATTCAAAAGTCACCATTGTAGATTCCTTTCATTCATCACACAAAGACTTAAGGAGCGTCTTCTGTGTGCCAGGCGATACACTAAGCGGTGGGGTACGAGTCTGAGTAGGAGTGATGCTCTAGCGCACCCAGCAGCCTCTCTAAATTTATACTGAGCAGAGAAGGGTAAACCCCACATTGAGAGGAACCCCCCCCCCAGAGGCGTGAAACAGCATGACCCACTGGAGTAAGGGAGCAGTGAAAAGGGCACCTTGGAATAAGGGAGTAGCAGGAGATGGTGACAGAATTAAGCAGTTGTTTTCACTTCTCAAATTTAAAAGTATCCTATCCCTCAACAGCGGGTTTTGATGCTGTTGAAGGTTTTGAAGGTCAAAAGGTCACATTTTTAAAGATGCTGACGTGGGCAGAGAAGATCTGCTCAGAGTCGGTTCTTGGGGCACCTATACCCACACCCACCCTCGCTGGTCACACATAGTCACATGACCATCAGATGGGTGTGAAGCGCCCTGAGGGCCTTCGACAGCTTTTTGGATGCAGTGGTGACAGTCAGGCCAAGCTCCAAGCTCTACTGTCAAGGAAGATTCCCCCCTACGCGTTGCTCTCATCCTCCCATGATGCTTGGGCTGGACGAGGTATAGACCATAAGATGGGGTGGGCGGGGGTGGGGGGGTCATTTTAGCAGCAGGGCTGGGCCAGCGGCTTGGTCAGATGCGGCTGAGACCACAGGGAGAAAGTGAGGGTGACAGTGGACCTCGGGTATACGTGGCTCACTGACCTTAGCCAGCTGTGTCTGCAGCTTGTTCTTGACGTCCATCACCTCGGAGATGCGCGCTTTGAAGGCCAGGTTGGTGTTAGTAAACTGCTTCCACATCTGGTTGGACAAGCTCTCGAAGAGGTTCTCGGCCTCCTCCCGCAGCCGGATGGAGTTGGCCCGCATGTTCTGCGAGTGCCTGATGTTGTCGTTGCTGAACTTGGCCCAGGTCTCGGGCACGGAGACCCTGCCAGAGGCACAAGGGCGAATGTAATCAGGGCTTGGTGGCCGGCCTGAGACGTCCACATCCGGGGTCTCTCAGCCTCAGTACTCTTGACATTTGGGTGGGGACATTCCTGGCTGTGGGGACTACCCTGTGCACTGGAGGATGTTTAGCAGCTTCCTGGGCCTCTACTCACTAGACGTCAATAGCAATAGCAACTGTGACAACCAAAAATGTCTCCAGACATTGACAAATGTCCCCTGGGGGAGTCACAGTGGCCCTCAGTTAGGAACCACTGGGCTGATACGACAGCCTCATGCTACAAGTGAGGCCACTGCAGCCCAGGGGAGAGCAGCTGACCTCTTGATGGGCCCTTGGTGAGTTGTCGGGGAAGAAAGCTTCCCCGAAAAGCTCTGTTCCATAACACTTCCTCCACCGCCATCAACAGAAACACAGACGGGGGCATGACGCTGGCTGTGCAGTCCCTTCCACGCCGGGATGAGCACGTGGCCACGCTACCTGCACTGACGTATTTGCTCAATGCACGTTCTTGGAACACCTGCCACATGCCAAGCCATGTTCTGGGCACTCAGGACGGAGCCATCAACAAGAGTGCCAACATCCCTGTCCTCATGGTGACAAACTTCCAGTGGAGGGAGACAGACAATAACAAGAAAGATGTTTGCACATGGTGTTATGTGCTCTGAAGGAATTTAGAAGCAGGATGCTGGGAGACAGGCAAGTCGAGTGGGCCATTATGTGTCTGCCAGTCAGGCTTGCAGGAAGAAAGAAATGGAATTTATACTCAAGAGTGCTGAGGTGCTCAACGTGGATTAGCAATTGCACAAAACCATCACTGCCCCAGCTGAAAAGGACAAGAGGAGAGGGACAGGTAGAAAAGAGGAGCCCTGGGAGATCACAGGGAGGGAGAGAGGAAGGGAGGGAGAGGAAGGAAGATAAACCCCCAATATCTTTCTCTTCCTGCCCGCCCTCTGTCTCCCGCTGGCTCTGTGTCCCTCCTCTTGGCTGAACCCAACTGGAAACCAGATGGCAAACGGCCAGAAAGGCGGTCTGCAAAGGGCAGGCGGCCTCCACTCCGGCAGGCAGCTAAGGAATGGCTCTAGGGGACAAATGAGGGCACAGGCTACATCAGAGAGGGCAAGCAGGGAAGGCTTCTCCGAGGCAGTGACTTAAGGGATTCAGTGTAGGTAACAGAAGGTTCTCCCTGCAGGTATGTAAATTGCTGCAAAAAGCAACCAACAAGCAAAAGTTTCCTCCTCTGGGAAGCCTTGGAAAAGGAGGGATTCGCATTTCTTTGCGCTGGCTTCAGCTCCTGGGTAAACCAGACTAAATCACTTTTCAAGGTCTTTTCTAGCCAGGAAGTCTCGAGCTCTTAAATAAAGCTGATTTGTATTCTCAGACAGTAGGGGAAAAAAAAAAAAGAGACTGAAATTTCGGAAATAGAAGTCTCTTTTCAGATGTTTGAAAGCACACTTAGATCTCACGGCGAAGAAATTCTTTAAAAATGTAAAATAATGCGTGGTTGCTGGTCTGGCTTTTGCAGGACTTAAAATCAAGCCATAAACAGGGATCTCAGGCTGTTGAAGATGGGAGTGGGCACTGCGTCTGATACAGAGCTTTCATCCGACAGAGAAAGACCTGAGGCTCAGAGAGGCAAAGTGTCTTTTCCAAGGTCACTCGGCTACTCACCATCAAATGATGAAGGAGGAGGGGCTGAGGACGGCAGGTAGGGACCAGCAGATATACCCCGCTGCTGAACAGGGCACCGTCGATGTCATGAGCAGCCACCTCTCAGCCCTCGCTCTCCTCTGGAGCAGACAGCTGAGCTCAGCAGAGAAAATAACTGGCTTAATCACATTCTCCTTGGGGGGAATTTGCCAGAGGGCAGAGACAGCGGGCTTTGGTGGGGAAGCAAGAAGGCGCTGTGACAAAACACACGGGCCTCAAGCCACGTGGGCTCAGATCGAGGCTCTGCTGCTCGCTGTGTGCGTTTGGGCCAGTCACGTCACCTCTCTGAGCCTTAGTCTCCTCATGGTAAAATGACGATAGGAATGGTGCCTATCCCCGGGGGGTTGATGAGTGACTAAATGTGAAACCTCTATATGGTACATGACAATAGGAAGCCCTGGATAAATGTTTATCATTCATGAGATGCTGCGTGTAAAGCTCTTAGCACAGTGCCTAGGACATAGCGAACATCAGGTAAAAGGCATCCACAATCCTCACCACCACGGCCACCACCATCGGTTAATCCACGGCAACAAGAACTGCGGCAAACAGACATTGCAATTCAAAGCTTCCAAATGTCCTTGAAGCTGCTCAGACATGGCCCGACTTTTAAAAACCCTAAAATAAAAACCCTGAGCTAACACATCTAGGGAGCGATTAGTTACCACAAACAGCAGTGGAGGCATTAGGTAAGGAACTTTAAATACCAGGCCCCCCCACCGAGCATGGGAGTTGGGGTGTCCGCTAGCCAACCTGGCTGCTGGGTTTTGGGGAGGCATCGGTTTGGGGCAGGAACCCTCGAGACTCCTTGTCTAGATGGGCAGTTGTGACTGAGGACACTGAGACCCCTGAAGTCCTGCTCACCTTGCCAGCACATGGGGGAATCAACCTCGGCAGGAAAAGCAAGGTCCCTGGGAGTTGTCACTGCTGGGAACCCCAAGGACCCTCTCGACACATCCGTATTTGCTAAGATCCAGAAAATGACTCGGAGTGCAGCTAAGAAACTCCTTTCCTTCCTCCTTTCTCTCTCCCCTCCCTCCCTTCTGTCATCTTTCTTTTCCTCCCTTCCTCCTCTCATTCATTCTTTCATTCAACAATTATTTGTTACACACCTACTATGTGCCAGACACAATTCTGTGTGCTACAGACTTTTTTTAAAAGGGACCAAGACAGACACCACCCTCTCTGCCTATACCCGGAGCATCTCTCTCTCTCTCTCTGGCCCTCGAACTACCAATTGCAAAAGCAGGCTAGTTCTTTATGAAAGTTCAGGGCTACCGTGAGCGCCCATGGCAGTGCCAGGGTTACGGAAGGTGCCTACCACAGGGCTACTGTGACGAGACAATGAGGGCACACAGCAAGCACTCAATAAACATCAGCCGCTGCCATCCCCCTCCACGAGGCTTCGTGCTCAGCAGTTCACATGCCTCCTTTTTATACCCACTCTGGCGGGGCACTATTATTATCCCATGGTATCGATGAAGAAACAGGGGCCCAGAGGGATTACGTAATTTCTCCCAAATACTAGTATAGAAGCTGAATCCAAAGTCAGGCAACCTGGCTCTAGAATCCTCTCTTAATCCACTGTCAGCACCGGTGGACAGCGCTGGGCCCTCCCAGCCAAGCTTGAATTCCTCCTCCCTCTGGGGACAGCCATTCTGTCGTGGAATTCCCAGCTGAGGTGCCCCAGCACATCCTGGCCCGGGCAGCAGTGGCCGTGTGGCCCTCGCTGAGCCAACTGCTTGCTCTGGCTTGCTGGAATTTGAATCTTGGGCAAAGCAGGACAGGAACGGAAAGATGGTGGTGCTCTGACAAAGCAGCTGACTAGCTCCCACTTCCTGGCTCATGCGAGCTGCCAGAACTGTCCCCTCCAGCCTTCCTCTTGAGTCTGTGGCTCCCTGCAGCCTTCCAGTAAATTCCATCCGGTCGTAAGTTTTTTAGCCAGAATTGGATGCTGCTACTTGCAACTGAGGATCCCCATTCAGCCACACCGCCTCTCACTAAACTGGTGCGTGTCGCCCCTTTAAGGCTGCCTGGCGGGAGCAGACTCAGACACCCCACTCCCATTGGCACAGCCAGACGGGGACCGGGAGCCCGGTACTCACGTGCCGTCAACCTTCTCCATGCCGTGGAAGAAGCTGATGCAGTCCGACGTGTTCCTCAGGTTGAAGCACTTCTCGTCGATGAACTGGGCCGAGTTTTTGTCCTCGAGGTCCCTCTCCAGAGCGTGCTGAGCATCTCGGTTATCCCTGGAGGGTCGGGGAGGGTGGATAAGGATTTGTTCCTGGATTGTGCACTGACCCAGAATCCCTCACTCAAGGTCACAGGGGAGGTCAGTGCAGAGCCGTTGCTCCAAGGCAAGTCTCTGGACTCCGAGGAGGGTGCTCTGTCCACCGCAGTGTCTCCTCAGCCCCCTTCCCACCTTGGTGCCCCCACCACATCCACAGGCCTCCCCGCAACCCCTCGCCCTTCCCCCAATCCAAGCAGACCAACTGTCATTCAGAACAGGGGTGGGCAAACATTTACTTAGTAAAGGGTCGAATACTAAATAATTTTGGCCTTGTGGGTCATATGATCTCTGTAGCAACTACTCAGCTATGCAGGAAAGCAGTCACAGATAATATGTAAATGAATAGATGTAGCTGCATTCCAATAAAACTTTATTTATAAAAACAAGTGGCAGGCCATATTTGACCCTCCAGCTGAATTTTTCCAACTGATTTAGAAGATACAAATGTATACTTTGGACAAAGCCTAGTATTGATTTATATCAGTTCACAAATCATTTGTCTCACCCGATGCCTAGGACGGAGGGAAAAGACATGAATAAAACACAGCCACTTACCTTCAAGTTGCTCACAGATTTGTGTAAATAAATACAATAAAACTACATACAGTACAGAATGGTAACAGTGCAGGTTTGTAAAGGACATAGAGTGACATATAAGAGAAAGTCATGACCTCAGAGTGAGGGGGTGGTCAGGGAAGGCTTCCTGGGGAGGTGTCTGGGCTGGGTTTTCCTAATCATAAGAGTACACTTATGGACAGAGTTGGGTGAGAGGGGGATGAGGACACTACATGTGCAAGAGCAGGGGAGCTAGAGACGTCTGCTCAGGTGTTTAGGACCTATGAGCATCTCAGGGAGGCTGGGCAGATCAGGGACTGGGCGGAGTGGGAGACTGGGCAAGGTAAGGAGAGGATTTGGGGTGGGGCCAGGACCTGAACCTGCAGGGCTGGTATCTTCACTCAGAAGCTGGGACTTAAAGGTCACAGTTTGCCAAACTGTAGCCATTGGAGAGACACCTTATGATTCCTATCACGTTCCCAATTTACCTCTACTATTATTTACTCGCTCTTTTTTTATTATTATTATTAAGTCACTTTTAAAATATAAATAAGTGGATTTTAAAAGGAAAACTTCAAGCAGGATCGGGCCTGGTTAATACTTAGTTGGGAGACCACCTAAGAAGACCAGGTGCTGCAGGTGTAAAAATAAAAAATAATAATAATAAATAAGGGATTGTAAGGTGACAAGGTCCTTACAATCTGTGAGGTCAACCAAGGGTTGCCTCGCCTAAAAACTAAATAAATGAATAAAAGGTAAATCTCCACCACTATCTTTAAGGGAAAACAAATAATTCTTTCTGTTAATAGGTCACCTCAAACATCAATGCTAAGTAAGCACTAACAGAATCTTAGCTAGAATGCACTGTCTCTAGAGCATTCTAAGCCTGGACCATTTTCTATTTATTTCCTTCTTAATTAAAAAAGAAGATGAATCAGTGTTAAAAACACATGGGCATCAATTGAGACTTTCATCTTAAAATGCTTAGAAGAAGTGAAAGAGCACAGAGAAGTTACCAGCGAATGTGGTGCACGTCTCACATGGGTCTCGTTCCCCTTCTGCATCCTCTCATTCTCTTTTTCTCCCCCTTTGTCTCAGCTTGTCTCTCTGTCTCGGTCTCTATCTCTTTCTGCCTCATCTTCCTTGGTTTCGCTTTATTCTAAGGCCTCTGCGTGTGTGTCTCTCTCTTCCTTGTCTTCTCTATCTTTTTGCCACTTTATTTTTCTGCCACGGATACTGGGGCTGATGAGGGGTTTCAAACGGGCCAGTAAATGAAATCCTGATGGTGGGCACCTCCCTATCAGGATGCTCAGGGGGTCGTGTTGGGACAGGAGGAGCCCTCCTGGAGTCCTCAGGGTGTTCCAAATTGGCAGAGCCACGGAGACACGGGGCCCTGTCTTGCCTAACAAACTGGAATGTGAAGAAAGACCAGAATGTAGAAAAGAAACATGCCAGAGCATCAAAGGGGAACCTGGGGCCTCAGAATCCCTGCTCGGCCGGTTCAGCCCCCGGCCCTCACTAATGAGGTCTGGGGCGAGACGGGGCAGCCCTAGTCTCCCTTCTTTGTCCCATGATGGAGAGCCCAGCCAGTGCTGAGGCTCACCAGGCTGCTGCCCCACCAGGAAAAGCCGGAACTTGGCTCCTGCCCCATCAGAAAGAGCCTTTTTTTGTATTGTTAGGGCACCTGGCAAAGTTGAGGACATGGTCCAGCCCAGATGGGGGCCCCAGACCTCACCCAGAAAACCACAAGTCAACAACCCAGGCCTGTCCATGCCAGGGTGGCCATGTGAGCAGGTCAGCAGCAGAGCCTCCTTACGGAGCCAGGACACACCGAGTTCTGCCCGCTAACGAGGCTCTGGCCAGGTCTAGATTAATTAGGCCGCCCTGGCAGCAGGAGCTGCCTCCCTGCAAGGTGACAAGCATCCTCTGGTAAGTGGGCCAGGGCCCAAGTTCAAACAGCCTCCATCCAGGGCGACTTGGCCTCTGGTCCTGCAAAGGGAGATGTCCTCTGCACTCGCTCCCATCCCTCCCCCACGCTCTCTGCCTCAGCATCTTCATCTCTCTCAGCATCTATCCCAGCATCTCCCTCTCTCTTTTCTTCTTTCTGTGTGTCTGTTCCTCTCTTATCTCTGTCTTTCTCTGTCTCTCACTCACCTCTTGATTTCTCTTTGCCGGGAGTATCTGTGTGTGTCTCTCTCTGTCCTTCTGTGCCCCTCTGTCTCCCTGCTCCCTGTCTCTCTGTTTATCACTTCATGTCCTTCTTTTCTGTCTCTCTCTCTCTCCCTCTAATGTCACTGCTTATTCTCTGTCTCCCAGTTGACAGGACTTTCTCCGTCTGTCCCAGTCTCTCTGGTTCTCCCAACTCCCACACCTCTTCCTTTTACCACTCGGGGTTGCACAAGCAACCTCCTCGCCAACAGTCCCAGAATGTCTCTTCCAGGGTCCAGCTCCCCAATTGCAAGTCTGGGCTTTTTTTTTTGTCACTCTGCTCGTTCAAACTGTCTCATTCTCTGAACTTCAGCCCTCCTGTCACCCTAACGCCAAGTTTTATCCCAGTCCTACATCAACCACAAACGGGAAAGCATTCTCCTTCACCAAAAATCGTGATCATAAAAATAAGAAAAGAAAAAATACAATAAAGACATCTCCCTGCCCAAACATTTTTGTTTGAATATAAGTATTTAAAGTTTTTAAAAAGCGAATTAATTTACAGACCAATATTAGGCCAACGATAGCCCAAATGGTAGGTAGAATCGTCAAAAATCAGGACAGAGGCAGGCAAAGGGTGGAATTCAATCCTGCTTTCACCCCTTCAACTGTCCTTCAACCACTGCTGTACCCAGGCCTCGTTTGGGGCACCTCCACCTCTGAAGGCTCCCTGGGTCTTCTCAATTCCTCTGTCCCTGACCACACCCCCTGGTCTTCAGGCAGCTTTTCAACGCTTCCCTGGACACTGTATGGTCTTGGCTGATTCCCTCCTATCCCTGTCGCCCAGTTCTCCTTGCCTCAGTGGAGCTGAGTCACGGTCGTGTGCCGGGGGAGGGGCGGGGAGACTACTGTTTCAGGAGTTCAGCACGCTAGGGCACCAGCCCCCAGATCCTATTTGCAAGCTCTCATCATTTCCTCTGGGCTGCCCAGGGGTCTCACACAGCGAGAAGGGACAGCCCTGGCAAGGCTGCCGGCCCACCTCTTGCTATCTCTATCTAAGTGAATGAGTAGAAGCCAGCAGAGCAGCGAGTCTTACAAGACTTAAAAGCAAGTGTCCAGCTCAGGGGCCAGGTAGGAGGGCTGCCCGTGGGAGAGCTGGGGGCCAAGGGATGAGCTGTGTGCCCCAAACCCTGTTAAAACTCAAGCCTCCCTTTAATTATGGAGGATGCTCCTGCCTTGTCCTGGTACCAGTTACATAATCTTCCAAGAGCTAAAAGCTGATTCCTTTTGAAGACTCTTGGCTGAGGGAGGCACCCACCAGCTCCCCTCTGGAGATGCCTCAGCCCTTCAACTGGACGCTTAATGCCACCTACTCTCTGCCGCTTCCCCAGGATCAGAACTCAGATGAAGAAGCCACAGGCAAAGAGGGGGGCTCAGAAAGTTCGATTTCTCTTGCTGAGGCCCTTATTGCAAATGAGAAGAACCAGTCAGTGATGTGCTGGCTCATGGAAATCAATGGGTACATCTCAGTAACATCCCGCGGGTGGACCGAAATCAGCCATGGCGGTAGCATTTACACCACTGCAATTGGCAAATGCCACAAACCAGAATTTTTTTTCTTTCCTGAGAAGCTGGTTGTTAAACACGTACCAGCACACCACTGACCAAAAGGACCACCTAGAGCCAGGGGGTCATCTGGCTTGCCCTTCAAAACCTGAGGGTCCCAAGAGGGAGAGAAAGCAGCCCTTACTTACCGCATCTGCACTTGAATTCTTTGAGCTAGTTTTCTCATCTGTTCTTGGCAACATTTTAGCAAATCTACCTCCTGCAATGAAAAATATCAGAGAGAGGGTGCCCCTTAGAAACTCGTGGTATCCTGTCTCCCAGGCCAGCACCCCAACTCCTTGTCTCTCACTGCCCACCCTCACCCCACAAGGTAAAGTGTCAGGGTGGGGTCCATTTCCTGCTCCACCCACCTGATCCCAAGACCAGACAGTTAAGGGTCGATGGTGAAGGTGCCACATTCTTTGCCTACTTTCTTCTCTAATTATATACTTCGGGATGAAAAGAAAATCTAGCACCTTCTATATGCCGAGTACTCATTTAAAGGTAATTTTATCATTAAATATGCATATGAAGTGGTACAGTGTGTGGCATCCAGTAGGTGCTCAATAAACACTAGCTTTTGGTATTATTTCTTGAAATTATGATGGTGGTGCCCATTTTGGAGATGAAAAGGCTGAGGGTCAAATGACCTCCTTGCTCCCTGTTCCTAACCTGCAATGTAGGCCCCCACCCAGGGTTTCTAAGCCCCGACTTTGCATGGGGTGACATATGTGTGACTTCTGCTCCTGCCACGTCAGAAAGCTCTCTGACCCCTCCCTCCTCCCTCGGGGACCTGGGCAGTCCCAGGAGGCACCTTACCTGGATGAGGTTTTTCTCCACGTTGTCGTGGACCAAATCGATCCCGATCCTTTTCTCTCGATGGTACAGACACTCCAGGGCCACCTGTAGGGAGCAGCAGGAAATCGTGCGTTTTTCCCTGCAGTCGTACGTAGACCCTGAGTGGTGGGTCTCACATCTGTCTTGGTCAGGATCTTGGAGGCTTCACGTGGCCTCCTCACTGTGCATCTGCGTGGCTGTCGGCCTCCCCTTCTCCCTTGTGGGAGGAGCTGGGGGAGGCCACGAGTGCAGATGGGTACAGTGCTGCTGCGTATCTCATAGGGTTGCTGTGCACGTGTAAAGCTCTCAGTATACTGTCAATAAATATTATCTACGGATGTACAGTTAACCCTTGAACTTGAACAACATGGGTTTGAACTGTGCGGGTCCAGTTCTACGTGGATTCTTTTTTTTCAATCAATATTGTCAATGTAATTTCCTTTCCTTTATGATTTTCCTAGTAACATTTTCTTTAGCTTACTTTACTGTAAGAATACAGAATATTAATACATGTAACACAAAAAAATATGTGTTAATCAACTGTTTGTGTTATCAATAAGGCTTCCACTCAACAGTAAGGCTATATTAGCAGTTAAGTTTGGGAGAAGGGAATAGTTTTATGTGGATTTTTTGACTGCGTGGGTGGTTGGTGCCCCCAACACCCTCATATTCAGGGGTCAACTAGAGATGAAAACCCCCTTTTGGAGATTTTTAAATGGGGTGGCATCTTTGAGAAGTGACCAGGGCCAAGACCCTCCCCCATCGCCTGCGCTGCAGACATGAGCAGGCAGAACAGAAGGCAGAAGCGGCAGCTCAGGGGAGCTCCTGCAGCAGGACCCTCAGGCTGGGGATTGGGCTGCTGGCCTGTGATGTCACAAAGAGCAGTGGGAGCGAGAAGGAAGCAGGGGAGCGTGACGCAGTGCTGTCGGGATGCCGGTGCCTCTGGGGACTCGGGAAGGAGAGGGATCCGTTGCCTTCTGAGCCCCTTCTCTGTGTCACCCTCAGTCCAGGTACCAGGGACTCAGCAGTGAACTACACGGACGGCCCTGCTGTGATGGAGTCCCCCCCCACCCGCCCTCCCACTGAGGTGGGAGAGCACGCACAAGGAAGCACACAAGGACACTCGACCGTTTCTGATTGTGATGAGGGCCGTGATGAAAACAGTCGAGGCAATGCGGGGGTGGGACGGGGGAGCAAGGTGTTGGGGTGGTCAGGAAGGACTTTAAGGAGGTGACACTGAGACCTGAGTCATGGGAAGCGGCAGAGCTGAATGAGAACAACGCACCAAGAAGAGGGACGAGCAGCTGCAAAGGCTGGGGTCGGGGGTGGGGTGGGGTCACAGGCAGAAAGCCCCTGGGTCTGGCGTGGAGAAGTGAGGCTGGGGTGTCAGGCAGGGCCGGGCCACGCAGGGCCAGGGGCTGTGACCAGGGCTCAGGTGATAGCTAGGGTGCATTAGGAAGCCTCTGGGGGAATTTAGAGGGGGAGTGGGGACACCCAGTTTAAAAAATCATCCCTCTGGCTGCAGGCTGGAAAATGCATCAAAGAAAGAGCAGGAGTAGGAGGCCCAGAGGGAGGCAGTCAGCTCTGTGCAGGAAGAGGCGCCTGGACGGAGGTGGGAGCTCTGGAGATGGCAAGAAGTGGATGCATCTGAGACGTCTGTGGCCCCCGTGCCAGGGAACCACGTGTGATGGATTGGCGGAGCTGGGTTTTCCAGACAGTGAGAGGAGAGTGGGAGAGGAGCACACGGATTTGCAGTGTTGCCCGGGGTCTCAGAGCAGCAGCCCTGCCCACTCTCATCCCCGGGGAGAACTCTGAGAACACAGGGAAGCAGGGGTACCTGCACCCGCCCCCACCACAGTGGTCGGAAGCTGCGCCGTGTCCCAGGGTATCTGGAGGCAGGCCCTCTGCCACAGGAATGCCCACAGCTGACACAGAGCAGACACAGCTGCAGGACATCTCCAGGCAGGGGCTTCTGAGTCCCCCACGTGCTCCAGAGGACAGTAGAACATCATCCCACGTGGCCAAGATCAGCAGGAGGCAGATATTGCCGGTTCCTTACCCCAAAGTCCAGGACCCAGACAGACACTCTCACTCACCCAGACTTCTCTGCAGCCAGGAAGCTCAGATGAGGTCTGGCAAATGGGATAAAAATGGTATCCCATGATGCGTCTTCTGGAAAACTGGTATTTCCCCCATTAAAAGGGACTAACGCAGTTGGCACATTTGCCCTTTGCTCTACCCTTATCTTCCTGCCTCAAATGAGGATATCGAAACGCTCCCTGCAGGGATGAGCCTGCAACGTAAGATATGAAACCTCCTGCAAACAGTAGGACAATGGCCACAAGCTAAGGATGGCCAAGCAGCAAAACAGGAGCCTGGCTCCCTTTCTGGCATCAAGCGGAGGCTGCAGCAGCCCGATCTGCTTCTCTCTAGAATTCTCAATAGCACAGAAAGAGAAATTCCCGTTTGGTTGAGCCACTGTAGTCAAATACCTGTCTACACGCAGCCAAAAGCCATCGTCCCTGAACCAGGACGTGATGGTGACCAGAGACTGTGAGACCAAGGGCGTGTCGAGAATGTCCACCTTTGGGTATTTTCTCATTTATTCAGCAAATACTCCTTGAGTGCCTGCCATGTGCCACATGTGCCTGGGCTGGGAAGGCATTTGAGACACAGGTCCAGCCAGCAGGCAGACAGCTCAGCTGCCACTCATCAAGGACCAGCACAGACCCACCGGCCTCACAGCCCGGTATCGGCCTTGAACACGTTGGTGACGAAGCAGACAAAAATCCCTGCCTTCACAGCACCTATATTCTAGCGTGGGGAGCAGAGCAGTAAATAAACAAACATGCAAATTATAGAAGACGTGCATTAGCAGGAGTTAAGGACTTCGGGGAAAAACAAAGCAGTTATTCTAAGTGTGCCCTGTAAAGACCAGCACACACAGGCAGGCACACGCACGCTTGTAAAGACTCGACGAAACGCTTGTAATTTTGATGTAACCCCAGGGAGAGAAAGAAATTCCGTGATCTGATCATCCTGAGCTGACTAAGATTATATTTTTGACCTTAGAAACTGATTTTAGAGGCTGGTGCAGCTCAGGGCAACCTGCAAAGTGCCTGTCACCAGGATCTTCTCTGAAGGGGAGCGTGCCCGTGTCCCCGCCCCACGCTCACCTGCAGCGGACAGCTCGCCTCGTCGGCCGCGCACTCCAGCCGCTTCCTCACCGTGTCCATGCTGTAGTTCTCGTTCAGAAGCCTCTCCAGCTCGTAGCTGAGCTCCGACTTCCAGAAACCGATGTCCGACAGCCTCTGGCTCAGGTTCCGACACGTCCCCTGCTGCATCTGCTCCGTCAGCTGGTCCTTGTCCTGCATGAGCCGCACGGAGTCCCCCATCAGCCGGCCGGCCCACAGCCGCGAGGCCTCGGCCCCGCGGATCTGCAGCTGGTTGGACCGGTCCCAGTCGTGGGGGCTGTAGCGGCAGAAGAGGGCTGAGCGGAGCGCGGGCAGGATGGTGGGCGGCCTCAGGGGGCTGTGGCACACGGCCCCGTCGTCCTGGCAGCCCTGGGTGTTGGAGATCTTGTAGAAGAGGCTGGGTCTCCACGCGTGGAGGTAGCGGTACCCGGGCAGGTAATAGGGCTGGTAACATTCCTGAATTTCTGGGGCCGGCACGGCCGGCGGCAGTGCCGTGAAGTCACAGGTTTTCCTGGGGCCACAGTAATTGGCAGTCTGTGTGGTTCCAAGAAACTCCATCTTCTCCCGTCAGCCCCGCACGGGCAAAGCTCTGCCACCAGGGGCCAAGGCACCACGGGCAAGGGAAGGGGCTTCTCTGAGGGGCTGGCAGGACCTCTATGACTTGGCACTGTTGTCATAAAGCCTGGGGGACGGAGCTTTCCTGGGGCCCTTGCTCGCTTTCAGGCCAGCTGGGGCCACGTCGTCCCAATCGAAACACACACACACAAAATCAACAAAGCGAATATGAGACCACATTTCTCAGACCACAGAGCTGGAGACATCAAAAAAAAAAAAATGGCATTTGTCTGTTTTTCTATAACGATCAGATCTCCCTTTCCAGACCTATCTCTGCCGATGGGAGAAAATGTAACATAGTCTGCTCGGCAAACGCAACCAGTGCAGGGCCAGTTGGGTCAAGGTTAGTCCTTTTCCTTCTGTCTTTGTCCCCGAGATGGCCCCGCAGTGGAACACCCACCGCATGGAATACTACTCAGCAGCCAAAAGGAGCAAATTCGCGGCTCACGAAACGACGCGGGTGGATCTCAAATGTGTTCAGCTAGGCGGGAGCAGCGAGACTCAAGAGGCCGCATCCTGTGTGATTCCATCTAGGTGCCATTCTGGAAAAGGCAGATCCATGTGGGCAGAAGACAGGTCAGCGGTTGCCAGGGGTGGGGGGTGGGGGGCAGGCTGACGACAAGGGAACACGAGAAAATTTGGAGATGATAATGATAATATCGTTCTTTATCTGAATGTAGTGGGGGTTACACAACTATCTTTTTTTTTGTCAAAACCCATAGAACTCTGCATTAGAAAGGGTGGATTCTGCTGTATGTAAATTATACTTTGATAAGCCTGGCATTAATAAAGGAGTGAACTGTGAGTTACGAGGCAGAGACCATGTCTACCTGGCTCGCCATTAAGTCCCAAAGCACCACTGAAGGAAGGAACGGACATCCAGAATGAACATTTTATTATTCCAGCAAAAACATTCACCCCTCTGTCTTATACCGATATATTTATCCCATCAAGAAACTTCCCCCTCTCTTTGTCTCGTGGGAGTAGCAATGAAATCTCAAGGTAGAGAACGAGAGGGGTGCTTGATTTGTGGGGTCTTTCCCTTTGTTTGAAATAGGAAAGAGAAGACTCTGTCCCTCCAATGGTCCTTGTGAGCGGACTGTGATGGTCAGTGAGAATTTTCTCCCCAATGGGCTAAAACCAGAACTGAAAAATAGAGTGGGTACAAGGGGACCAAGGCAGAGAGAAATAACACTTTTAAGCACCTTCCTTAGACCTTACGCTTTACATAGACTCCTTTATTTAATGTCCACAGTGAGCCTATGTAGAAACCGTGACACACCCATCTCAGGGTGAGAAGAGAGAATAGGGTGGGCTCTGAACCCCCTCTGCGCCTGCAACGTCACCTCACAGGACCCTCTGAGATGAGACACCCCCATGGGGAGCGTCTGCACATCGAGGGCAGCCGAGAAATGGACCAAAAAGATTCAGGGTTATTTTTTTAAGCACTAAATGTTCACGGTAAAAATAATGCGAGCAATATCTAAGGGCATACAGTAAAACTTAGATTTTTTCAACACCCCTAGCTACTTTCAGTCTCCCCAGCTATAACTAATATTGTCAGATTTGGGTATTTTTCAGACATTCTATGCATACACAAGCATACATAAATCTAAATTTTTTAACGTAAATGGTAAATGCCATATACACCATTTCCTATGTAACCGTAACTCTTGGACAGCATTTCATTTTGGCACATAAATCTCTTCCTCTTAGTAGCTGTGTGGTCCTGCATTACATGGGGGGACCATTGCTTATTTGACCATTCTCTCTGACTGGGCATCTGAGCTGTAGTCCGTCTTTTGCTGTTACAAACATTGTCTCAATAACTATCCTTCCATGTGCATTTCCTCACTTAAAGTCAAGTTCATGGAGGGAGTTTTCACACAGTGCAATTAACCCTCTCAACTCATAGTCTCACGAGTTCTCTCTCTCTCTCTCTCTCTCTCTCTCTCTCTCTCTCTCTCTCTCACACACACACACACACACGGACGCCGCCACCATCACCAAGATAAGAACATTGCGATCCGCTGGGAGTTACTCTGTGCTCCTCCCTCTGCCCCCAGCCCAGGCTGCCGCCACTGGGCACTCTGTCCCCACAGAGTGCTGTACAAACAGGATAATGTAGCATGCAGTCTCATGAGCCCAGCCTCTCCCTTAGCAAACGTACCCTTCCGCATACATTTCCGGGCATGTCTGAGCGTAACTTCTAAAAGTTACGAGATGGAAGCGCATGTATGTGTTGCCTTGAAAGCTCTCCCCCTCCTGGGGGCCTCCAGGTACATGCTTTATTACTAAATGCATTTTTATGTGCATGTATATTGTCCTGAGGTTTTTCCCATCCTGTGGGTCTTTGGCAGGAGAGGCCAGGGCTGTCTTTAGATCCTGGTGATGGCTCCTGATTCAGACACTGAGGGACAGAAGTCAGGGGTGGCAATGCCTGCCTGTTTGTCTTGGCCAGGAGCCTGCTGCTCTAGGTGTAGGGGACTCAGGCATGAACTTCAAGGCCCCCTTCCCGGCATCAGCTATGGAAGGGGGAGGGGCCTGAGAAAGACCCAGAGGCTGGTAAAATAAGTCCCTTGGTGACTTCCAGCATGGACAGCTTGAAGCCGGCTGGAAACACCTGTGGCCTCACTCACCTGTGCTCAGGTCGCTCGCCTGAACGATCTGGGGAAATGAGCGAGGACAAACCCCGCTGAAAGTCAGTCCGCCACAAAGTGAAACTGTCACCAGAGGAACTAACCCACCTGCCCTCCAGCCCTTTGGGGCTCTGGCCTGATCTTCCTAAGTAAGGCAGGGTTCCCTGAAGACAAGGACGGATCGCAAAGTCCGGATGTTTGACTCTGGCCGACGTAAGGAGCGTCCAACCCTGCAGAGTTTACTTGTGCCAAACTGACGGCATTGCTGGGAAGCAAGGCATCATATGCTCTGGAGAATGACAATTTTGCAGTTTCTTTTACATATTTGGAATCAGGGAGGGAACATAAGGAAGAGGACAGGAAGGTGGGAGAAAGCAAGGTAGAGACCGGATGACAGGACAGCTAACAAGAGTATGTACTCTCTGGAGGGTGGTTCTGCTCCAGAGGGGCCGGAAAAAGAGAACTTTGGCATATCCAAGGCGTGTTAACCTTGATGCACAGGAGCAATGCATACGTCTTGCTTAAGACAAAGATAAACCTTTCTTTCACTAAAGAAGTTACAGACCTGGGGTGTGACCACCCACCACGACCAGTTAGGAATTTCTGATCAGATCACCCTGTGAGGTTCCTTTCAGTTAGATTTATTATAATGCACCTTTTTGTCCAAACTATATGTATATATGTATATATATTTACAGTATGTACATATTCACACATGTGCACATATATATGCATTTTTTCCTGCTATAAAGAAAGAAAAGAAGACTCTACATCAGGGATGAAAGCTGGGGAGAGGGCTAATACAAGCGAATCTGTTTTCTCAGACTTGTTAAGTACTTGTCCTTCCACTTCAGCCTGTTTACAAAAACGTCAGTCGCCGGGTGGGTGACTTTTGGTTTTGGGGCTCCTGTGGCCAGAAAGGCTGCACATAAGGAATCTGGTTAATGCTGTCCAGGCAGAGGGGGCCTTTCCCTCAAGTAGAGTCCCAGCTTTGTCTCCTCTCCCACCCTGGAAAATGGGGGTCACCATGTCACCCTCAGAGGGAGTTATGAGAATCAAATAAGGGCACAGCACACAGCAGGTGTTCAACGATGGTTACTGGCACCATTGTTATTATTATATTATTATACTAGACTTTGCCACATCCTTTCATTTTTATCCTTGGATAACACTTGGAGGTAGGTGGGCATTGCTCTCTCCTTCATTTTACAGAGGAGGCTCAGAGGGGTGACTTTATTTGCCCGAGGACACACATTCACTCTCCGGAAGTGGCTTGGGAAACACGCTCTCTGTTTCCAGCGGGGTAAAGGAGAGCCAGGTAAAAATCCCGGATGTGCTCCCAATGGGGCTGGCAGGGAGCTCAGAGAACGGCTCGGTGAGGCTGAGTTTCTATTTTCTATTCTTCCCTAACATTATAAACAATTTTTAAAATGCAGCGGTTTTCAAACATATTCTCTGATGTAGAGAGTTGTCTTCAGATACACTCTTCTCTAGAAGCAAGGTGCGTGACACAAGGAGCCCCAAGGTGCCCTGGCTGGAGGGAGCGGAGGTGGGGGGCCCTTCCCCGTGAGTCCCTAGGGCTCCACAGAGTTCAGTGAGAGCCCCTGATTTAGTCTACCCCCTCCCCATTTCACAAGTGAAGGTACTTAGCCAGAAACTGGAAATCCAGACTCCACGTCCAGGTTTTCTGAGGTCAGACTAAACGTTAGAGGTATGGTTTGACAGTTATAACAATCGAAAGGCATTCATGTACATTTTAAATCGTGTGCTGTGGGCGAGTGTGGGTGTATGAGCTTCCTATGGCTGCTGTCCAAAGCACCACAAGTTAGTGACTTAAAACGACACACTTATTCTCAAAAGAGACATAGGGGGCTCAAGTCAAGGTGTGGGCAGAGCTGGTTCCTTCTGGTGGCTCTGGTGGGAGAATCTGTTTCCTCGCCTTTCCAGTTCCAGGCTGCTGGCCAATTTTGGCTCGAGGTCCCTGCCTCCATCTGCAAACCAGGCAATGCAGCACCTTCCCCTCTGATCCTCCTGCCTCCTCCTTATAAGACTCTTTGGATCACATGAGACCCACCCAGATAATCCAGGATAATACCCTGTCTGGAGATCCTTAGCTTAAGCACACTCGCAAAGCCCCCTTTGCCATACGAGGTGACCTACTCACAGGTTCCAGGCATTAGGACGTGGACATCTCTTGGGGACAATTATTCAGTCCGTCACAGTGAGCAATATGAAAGGATGTCGGTGATAAGAAAGTCAGGCATGAGTACCATGCTGTGGATTGTCCCAAATCGGAAGAGACGCAGTGGTTTGAGGGGGCAAATCGGAGCATCTCCTAAACCATTGCTTTCCCCAAGGTTTCCTTCATTTACAATGCATTTATTTTAAGTCTTAAAAAGCAATACCCTGTCTCACCCAGACTTAAGTTCGCATCTAGTTCTCCCGATCTGTGCCTCTCATGTGTTCATGTGTTCTCAACGGACCTGGGGAGCATGTGAAAATGCAGACTCTGACCGAGAAGGGCTGGGAGTGGACGGAGATAGTGCACGTCTTACAAGCTCCCAGGTGAGGCTAGCCATGCCCTACCTGGAGTAGCAAGGCCCCGAGGTAAGTTCTACAACCATGTTTGATTTTCCTCATCACTATATCCACAGTACTTAGTAGAGTGCCTAGAACATAGTAGGTGCACAATTTGGGTTTGCTGAATGAATGAAAAAATGGATGGATGGATGAATGGATGGATGGATGGATGGATGGATGGATGGATGGATGGATGGGTGAGTGGGTGGGATGGATGAGTGGGTGGGTGGATGGATGGATGGATGGATGGATGGATGGATGGATGGATGGATGGATGGACGGATGGACGGACGAATGAATAGATTAGTGGGTGGGTGGATGAATGGATGGACAGATGGAAGGACAGATGGATGGATGGATGGATGGATGGATGAAGTGATAGAACTTCAAATGCCATTATTTGGGAAAGATAAATCGAAAACAGTTGGCCACAGCTCACTCAAAGAGGAATAGTAAAACCTGACAACTCAGTCCAGAAAACTAAAGGAATCAACTTCTAAAAATGCAGAAAATGAAAAAACTAAAAGCATGGCCCTTCCAGTATATAATCTTTGTATTTGTCAATTGTATCAAAACTAAAAAACTAACCAGGAACATAATCATGCTGGATATGTTGTAGAGAGGAGGGTTTTGAAAGAATCGCCTACTGTGGGTGTCAAACACACGAGGCGCATCACTGCTCAGAGGTCCCGCCCCCACCACCACAGAACGTTATTCCATGCTGACCAAAAGCACATTCCCTGTCCGACTGACATCTCGGTGGGAAGTGGGGCAGGGGAGGCTGGGGAGATGGGAGGCCTGACTGACCGCCTCCCTCAGCCCTGCCTCCCACACTGTGGGAGCTCCAGCCGGCTCTGCACGGACCCTATTTTACCGCAGTCTCTGCCTGCAGGAAAGGTGGAGATATAGCTGCCAGACTCCGTGGCTGTGAAGGGCCGGCTCTACGACTGTGAATTCAGCGTGAAACCCATCAGTCTGCAGGAGAGAGGCATGGAGACTGTCTTCAGTGACGTCAGAGCAGCGCTGCCCGATAGAACTTTCTTGGCAGTGGTGGAACTGACTCAAGTTAGCGAGCGGTCCTTGGGTGCCCCCTGTGGGTAGACAGGAATCTTTCACCTGTGCCCTTCTGGAAGCCAAATCTGTGACTGGAGGTGGCTCCAAGCAGTGCTTAGAAAACCAGCAAAACAGGGACATATGAAGGAGAGACAGAGAAAATCCAGGAAAAAAAAAATCCTGCTTTCAATTTAGCATCCATTTCGGTTTATAGTATTCAAAAACAAATTGTATTTTACAATAAAGCATTTTTTTTCACTGTGAATTTTAGAAGCTATCTATCTTTTTGGTGCTTAGAGCACTGGTCTTGGCTGGTATCCGATGACTCAGCAACGTTTCTGGAACTCTCCCTGCAGATGCTTACATGCATGTTGGCTGAGATGCATGCACATCTGTGTTCATTGCCATATTGGTTGTAGCAGTGGGAAAAAAAGTACAACTATGCAAATATCTCAGTACTGGCTAGCTAACTAAAACATACAACACCTATTCTATGGGATACTCTGCAGCATAAAAAAAAATCACATACTCATACACACACACACACACACACACACACCCCTCTGAACTGAACTTGCAGAGGTGAAAACGACACAAGATGGGATTAGAGACATGTTGTAGTCAGCCCAGGCAGCCATAACAAAGCACCACAGATGGGTGGTTTATAAACAACAGAAATCCATTGCTCACAGTTCTGGAGGCTGGAAGTCCCAGATCAAGGGTGACGGCATGGTTGGGTTCTGGTAAGGTCTCTCTTACTGGCTTATAGACAGCCACCTTTCTTTGTGGCCTCAAATGGCCCTCCTTGCGAAGAGAGACAGCAAGCTCTCAGGTGTCTCTCCTTATAAGGACACTGATCCCATCGTGACACCCCACCCTCATGACCTCACCTAACCCTAACCACCTCCCTAAAGCCCACCTCCAGTACCATCACTTGGAGGTTAGGACTTCAACACATGAATTTGAGGGCGGAGGGGGGACCCTTTCATCCATAACAAGGCAGACTATACTTTGTGGTAAAAAAAATTAGTGAAGTTGAAGACATTGAAGACATAGCAATAGAAAGTACCCAAAATGAAACAGACAGAAAATGACTGGGAAAAAAAATTATAAATATTGCTAAGAGAAATTTAAAAGGACCTAGAGAGATACGGCATGTGTGTAAGCTGAAAGACTCCTATGGTCAAGATACCAGTTCTCCCAAAACGAAGGTCAGAGTCAATGCAATCCCAACAGGCTCTTTTTGGGTAGAAAGTAATAAACTGACTCTAACATTCATATAGAAATTCAAAGGTCCTAGAAGCAAAAATCAATTTTGAAAAGAAAAACAAAGTTGTAGGATCCAGACATTATGACTTCAAGACATAATAAAGCTACTGTTTGGTACTGGCATAAATATAGACAAAAATCAATGAAACAGGAAAAAAAAAAATCCAGAAACATACCCATATGTTATTCACCGTCAGTTGGTTTTCAACAAAGGTGCACAGTTATTTCTGTGGAGAAATGAGAGTCTTTTCAATAAATGGTGCTGGACCAATGGGACATCCATATATTAAAAAATGAATTTTAACCCATACCTTGCATCGTATATAAAAAATGACATACAAAAATTAACTTCAGATTGGCCATAAACCTAAATTTAAGTCTAAAACTATAAAAACTCTAAAAAAGAAACACAGCAGAAAATCTTTGTTAGACAAAGATTTTGATAGAATATCAAAAACAATATACATAAAAGAAAAAATTTGATAAATCGGACCTCATCAAAATTAAGAATGGCTCTTTAAAACACATTCTTAAGAGAATAAAAAGACAAGCCACAAACTAGGAGAACATATTCGCCTAACACATAATTGATAAAAGACTTGTATCCAGAACATAGATAGTATTTTCAAAACTCAACAATAAAACAAACAACCAAAGAAATCTTTTTTAAATGACTTAACGATTTGAAGAGACAATTCAGGAAAGAAGATAGGCTGATGGCAAATAAGCATACGAAAAGAAGTTCGACAGAATTACTAACTCGGGAAACACAAAGTAAAAAAACCACATTAGGACACCACTATGCACCTATTAGAAGGTCAGAGACCCAAAGACCTGGCCACACCCCGCTGGTGGCAGAGCACCTGGAGCAGCCGAAATCCCCATCCGTAGCAGGCAGAGCACGACCACTTTGGCAGACAGTTTGGCAGTTTCCCACCATCCCACTCCTAGGCATTTGGTCCAGGGAAATGAAAGTACATGTCATAACGAAGACTTGTCCAACGATATTCATAGTTGCTTTCTTTGTGAATTCTCCAAACTGGAAGCCATCTAAAAGTATGTCCACAGGGAAATGGATGAACACGTTGTGGTATAACACAGCAATGACATACTGCGCAGCAACCAGAGGAAATAAACTTCACGCATGCGACGTCATGGGTATAAAATAAATACGCTGAGTGAAAGAAGCCGGGTGAAAAGGAGCACATACTGCCTAAGTTTCCGTTTCTACAAAATTCTAGAAAATCCAAGTCAATCTATAAAGACAAGAAACACCACTGATTGCCTGAGAATGGTGCCGGGAAAGTTTGCAAAGGTCACAAGGAAACTTTGTGGGGTGACACATGTGTTCACTATCTTGATTGTGGTGATGGTTTCAATAAAGCTATTTAAGAAACAAACTAATAATTGCAAACAGCTGGATAGGGCTTAAATGAGCCAGGCACTTAAAAAACGGCTTCACTCATATTAACTTATTTAATTCTCCCCTATCAATAACTCTTTGAGGCAGTTAATATTACTGCCATTTATAGAGGGTTAAACTGAGTAACGAAGAAAAGATGGAAAGCTGGTCAAAGATAAGGAGCTGAGACTTGAACGCAGATACCTGGTATTCTCAACCAACATTAGTTTCTCTGTATATGGTGTTATTTTTCGACTCAATTACACGTTAAGTGCCTGCGGTGTATATAGATAGTTCTTTGTTAGATATTTTTGCTGGATCCAAGGGAAGAGGTAGAAAATTCTCTGCTCTTAAAATAATTTTTCCCAGTTCCTACTTGTTCATATGTAAGGAAAGCGTGCCATCTAGTGGTGAAACGCAGAATCACATGTGCCTCCTGATTTCACCGTCTGCAGGTGTTTAAAATGCTCCTGTATTGCTGAATCAGCATTTAAATTTTTAACAAGTTTGGCCCAGGTGCTAGTCTTGTTTCATCTGCTAATCTGCACGTGAATTGGGGCAACTTTCCCTGTCTAGGCCTCAGTTCCCCCAACTGTAAATAAGGGTGCAGGATCTCATCTCTGTAACAGCCACCTATACAACCCCACAAGTAGATCTCGTTTTATTGCACTTCGCTTTATTGCCTTGACAGGCGTTGCGTTTTTTACTAACTGAAGGCAAGACCCTCCATAAGCAAAAGGATCATGGCACTTTATTTCAATTCTCACTTTATTACAGTGGCCTGGAACTGAAACTGCAGTGTCTCCAAGGCATGTCTGTATTGGAGCTTTGCTCTCTGGATTTTCTGTGCGTGGTGCTTTGCATGAATTAAATTATTTTATCTTCACATTATCCTCATGGGGCAATTGTTTTTATTATCCCTTTTTAGAGACTGGCAAAAAAAAAAAAAAAAAAAAAAGGCTGGAGACATGAGGTGACCTGCCCAATGTTTTCAGCTCCAAGATTGGAGTCTGACTTCAGGGCATGAGGTGTAAACGCCTGTGTAATCTGCCCTGAATTTTTTAAACTTGCTCTGATATTGTGCTTTACGATGAGAAATATATTTTTGGACATCTCCCGCCATTCCTGGCACAGAGCTCCTAAACCCTTGGAATTTCCTAGGTGTTGATGAATGATAAAGGTGTTTCTTGTTATGTTAACGAGGTGACTTTTGGAACTTACTTAAAAATAGGGGCCGGTTGCCACAGGAGCCAACCATGTGATTGGAGAGTTAGGATAATCAGTCCCACCCAAAACTGATCTCTGGGGAGGGCAGAAGACTTGAGGTTTGAACCAATCACCAATGGCCAATCATTCAATCCACCAGGCCTGTGTAATGAAGCCTCCATAAAAACCCAAAGGATGGCCTTCAGAGAACCTCCTGGTTGGTGACTATGAGGATGCTGAGAGGGTGGCCCGTGTAGAGAGAACGTGAAAGTTCCACGCCTTTTCCCCATACCTTGCCCTGTGTATCTCTTCATCGGGCTGTTCCTGAGTAATAGCCTCTTATAATAAACCAGTAATCTAGTAAGTAAAATGTTTCTGAGTTCTGTGAGCTGCATTAGTAAATTAATTGAACCCAAACAAGGAGGAGGTCATGGGAACCTTGGACTAAAAGCCAGCCCATCAGAAGCACAGGTAACAACCTGGACTCGCAACTGCTGCCTGAAGTCCAAGGAGAGATTCTTGGGACCCCGCCCCCCAATCTATAGCTGTTGGTCAGAATCACTAGTAACCTGGGCTTTCAACTGTTGTCTGAAGTGCGGGGTGAGGAGCAGTCTCGTGGGACTGAACCCTTAACCTTTGGAACCTGAGTATCTCTGGGTGAATAGTGTCAGAATTGAGTTGAACTGTGGGACATCCAACTGGGTTCCTTGGAGAAATGGCTGCAGCAAGAAAAGTAGGAGAGCCTGGAATATCTTACTGTGTCAAAGTAAGAAAAGTGCTCAAAGAAGTTGGATTGGTGTCCAAAACACAGGAGTTGGCTTGAAGAGGCTTTGCTGGCCAATTCTGCATGGGAGGGGGTAAAAACTGACCAGGAAGAATAATGATAACGTATTATAAAAAGGACTTTTAAAAACCACAAATCCATAGTGATTCTCAAAAAAGTGTGTGTGTGTGTGTGTGTGTGTGTGTGTGTGTGTGCGCGCGTGCGCGTTTGCACGCGCGCGTGGGGGCAGCTCCTATTTACAAAGGGATGCCAGTTAGTAAACAGAGATAATGGGTAATGAGTTGAGAAAAACCCAATTTTGCAAACACTGAAATAACTAATTCAGGCAAGAATGATGCTAAGACCACTGAATGAAAGGTTGATGTCCATGATCTCAAAGAATCACCCCCAGAGACTTTGTTCATTACAAATGGAAAAGAGTACCAGTCATTGGTGAAACAGGGCAGACATCATGTTTACCAAGTGATCAAGAATCACATATCAATGTTAAAAAAAAGACAACAGGCCCCAAATGGAGTTGCTTATGATAAGACCCACACCACCAAGACTTAGTTTCCGCCTCTCCCAGAAATGGCATCTCTAACCAATCAGAAATCACCCGGTCAGCACTGGTGAAGTCATCTACTTGAAAGAGCCCTGCCATCAATAAATGAAAGTGATCTCGCCACAATCAATCCACTTTTTGCTAGCATAAATATCTTCCTTGTCCTGCTCCTCTCTGTATGTCTTTCATTTTATACAGCTCCTCAGATCTCCTGTCTGTCTGCTAAATGAGATGATTCGTGAATCATTGAATAAAGCCAACAAGCTCTTTAAAACTTATTCCGTTGAATTGTTTTTTAACACCAACAATGGTACCGATGAGCATTATGTGCCTCCTGCTGTGATACAAGTTCTGCACTTCACATGTGTGCTGCCGAAAACCCTCAGCCTGAAACTAACCGCGAGGGGGTAACCGAAGAAATCAAGATTATGGGGTATTCTATACAGCTATTGGCCTGGACTACTCAAACTTATCAATGTCTCAAAAGACAAGGGCAAAGAGTGGGGAGTTTCTGAGGACTGTTCTAGATTGCCAATGCAAAGTGCGACTCTGAACTGCATCCAATGGGGGGTGTCTGTGGGTCCTATTTGAGACAGTTGAGTAAATTTGAATATAAAGCGTATATTGGCTAATAATTTTGCATCCAAGTTAAATTTCTCCGGTATCAAAATGGTACGTAGGTCGTGAATGATAACGCCTTTGTTCCTTGGGGACACATGCTTAAGTATTTATGATATCTGCATCACTTTCAAATGGGACAGAAACGAGAACAGCGCCCAGGTACCGATACCAGGTTCGCGCGTGCGCACAGCTCTCTCCGAGACTTACTTCTCGAGGCAGGAGGGTCAGATCGGGTGCCTCGAGGCGGAAATACGCAACGGGGGGTTCCGGTGACTGCGTAGGTTCCGGCGACTAAGTCGGCAAAATGGAGGAGGTACCTCACGGTGAGCTCGTGGAGGGGGCGTGGGTGGCGGGGCTGAAGGGACAGGAACTACTCTAACTGCGATATTTTCTCTGCGTAGACTGTCCCGGGACCGCCAGCGCCCAGGCAGGCCGAGGGGCCGCATGTCAAGGGTGCCCCAACCAGCGGTTATGCGCTTCTGGAGCCGGTGCAACTCCTGACCCGGGTGAGCCAGGAACAAGCCCTGAACGGGAAGTGAAAGCCGGTGGCCCGGAAGAGGCGGGGCGGAGGGGAAGGTGGGCGGGGCTTGAAGGATGAGTGACTGCGGCGGGACGAGGAGGCCAATTAGTAGAGACGGCCCCAGTGAGGGCGGGGCGTGGTAAAGTCCGCCCGGGGAGGGGCAGGACTTGAATGAGTGACAGGGGTGGGGGCCAGAGGGGCAGAGCCCTTAAAGGACTAGGAGCTAAGTGGCGGAATGGGGGCAGAGCCTGAAGGATCAGTCACTAAAGTGGAGTCAAAAGGAGTCTCCAGAGGGTGGGGTGGCATGGGAGCAAGTCGGGTGGGTTGAGAGGTGAGGCCAGAGATTTGAGTGACAGTAACACACTGGTCGACAGGAGGCCACCAGCAAAGGGAAAAAAGGGTATAAACTTTGAAGTCTGGGAGTTTGGGTTTAAATCCTGGCTCTGTCAGCTACTTTCTTTGGACAGAATTTTCTTTCTTTTGAGGAGCGATCCATTCATTTAACAGCGATATGTGGTCATGGACTAGGCACAGCGCTCTGTGCTGGGGATACAATTGTGAAAGACAGTTGAGGTCGCTGCTCTAGAGGGTGTTAGTTTAATAGGGAAGACCCACAATAAACAAGGAAGCAAGCAAGTGAATCCTCACTGCCATAAGGAAAATGAGGGACAAATTGGAGGATGGAAGGACTCTGAGAACCTACCAAAAGGAACTTAAAAAGCAGGGGACTGGGAGGAGAATCTTGAAGTTCAGAAAGAGACTTGGATTTGATTCTTGGATCCTGCAGTGTGACCTTGAGCAAGAGTCTTAACCTTTCCAAGTCTCTGTTTCCTCATCAATAATGGGGAGAAAAATAGTTACCTCCATGTAGTTTGAAGGATTTGAAATAAGGTGAAATAGTGAAAGCACCACAAATGTATAATAAGTGATAGTCATCAGTGACAGGTATTTATCAAGTACCTGCTGTTTTGTCAGGATTTCCCAGCCTCTGTTGACATTTGGAGCTGGATGATTCTTTGTGGTAGTGGGGGGCTGTACTGAGCATCTTTGGACATTTAGTAGCATCCCTGACTTCTACCCACTACATGCCAGGAGCACCCCTTCCTTGTACAAACCAAAAATGCCCTCAGACATCACCAAATGTCTCTGGCAGATTTTGTCCCCAGGTTAGGAATCATGGCTGTGGTCATGCACTGCATAACGATGTTTCAGTGATGGACTGCAGATATGACTGTGATCCGATAAGATTATGAGGGAACTGAAAAATTCCCATTGCCTAGTGACGTAGCTGTCCTAACTTTATAGCACAAAGCATTACTCACATGTTGGTGGTGACACACAAACCTATTGTGCTGCCAGTCATATAAAAGTACAGCACATACAATTACATACAGTGTAATATTTGATAATAAATAACCGTGTTACCGGTTTATGTATTTACTACTGTATATTATACTTCTCATTATTTTAGAGTATACCTTTTCTACTTATAAAAACAAGTTGTCTGTAAACAGTGTGTCGTGTTACACAGGCAGCAAGCAGCATCATACATCTCGTGATTATCTCTTGATTATATCGTCTTCTCTTGTGGTTGAATTAATCTCGTGGTGTCTCATACAGTAACATGGCATACAGGCCTGTAACCTAGGAGCAGTAGGCTGTACTATATAGCCTAGGTGTGTGGTAGGTGACACCATCTAGGTATAAGCGCACTCTATGATATTCACAGGACAAAATTACCTAACACATTTCTTAAAATGTATCCCTGTCATTAAGTGGTACATGACTTTATGTGCAAAGCTCTGCTTTGGAGCTAGGAATAAAATGGTGAACATGACAGTCCCACCCTCGTGGAGCTTATATTCTAGTACAGGGAGACAGATATGTAAACCAATAAACAAGAAAATGTCAGATGTGATATGGCCTCATTTTCTTTGTAGCACTTTATTACCACCTTTGACTAGGTGGTATTTCACACACGATCCCTTGAAATAGCCTTGAGGACTTAGCTCCTTCTAGCCCACTGAAAGAGTGACATTTGAGATTTAGTCAGGGACATCACCACCTGAATTGCTTTTTTTGCAGCTATAGAGGAAATCAAAGAGAAAATGAAGACCGTGAAGCACAAGATCTTGGTGTTGTCTGGAAAAGGTGGTGTTGGGAAAAGCACCTTCAGCGCCCACCTTGCTCATGCCCTAGCAGAGGATGAGAACACGCAGGTGGGACCTTTGGGAAAACTGGGAGAGGCTCCTGTCTGAGGGTTCATGACGGCTTGTAGAGAATCGACTCCTTAGATTAAGTTGAATTGGACTCTTCATCTAGATTCTTGCACAGAGGAGAAAGCACGTAGCAGTCAAGCAGTGAAATGAAGTATTTCATTGGATTCTCTAGCTATGAAAATGGATAACAGGGGTACCTTTTTCTTAGCATGCTGATTATTTATTATGTTAAGTTCAGACTTCTTTCTCTCTTTTAACCCCTTCCTGCCTTTTTCTATTCCAAGGGTCTTGCAAACTATAGCTCATAACCGAATCCAGCCTGTCTCCTGTCTTTTTATGGCTTGTGAGCTAAGAATGATTTTCACATTTTAAATGGTTGCTTTTAAGTTGTCACCTAAGTACCTCCATAGTATCCTTGATTTTGCTCACAAGCCTAACATGTTTTTTATTTGGCCCTCGATGAAAACACTTGCTGTCCCCGGGACTAGGCCACTCACTTCTCCCAAGGCACACCGATGAGCAGGAAAACTCAAAGTACCCAGTGTGGCTCTCTGGTCTCAGCTTTAATAAAAGGTGTGATAAGGTAAGGAAGACTCTACCAAAAAAAATGTCAAATGGAAATATACAGTATGTGATTTTTAAAGTACATCAGGTTATTCAGTGGGATTCATGATAATTTTGTTTGGACGTTAGCAAATGATCCCAATATTCACTGTGATTATCATTTTGTACCACATAAAACCATGACTACTGCAGGTTTCAGATTTTTGTTGTTTTTAACATGCAATACAGTCCACCTTTTCGTTTTTTCCAAAATGAAATTTGCTCAAGATTCCCATTAAAATATATGTATATACATATCAGAACTGCTACAGTGGCAAGGGTGAACCCAACTCAGAACTCAACTGCCCAGCACATTGACCCCTGAAATGAGAGACCTCGTTGAGGACTTATGTGTTGGTGCAGTGCGTGCTCTGGATTAGAGAGCCTGCTAGTCTCTTTGAGTTGCAAACTCAATACTGTTTTCCCCATCAGCACTACTGGGGGCATGCAAAAGAGTTAGTTCTCTAACATAGAAACAATTTTATAGCGTTCGTGGTAAAAGCCATTTCTTACCATTTTAGTTCGTTCCATGGTCTTTGTGTGTACTTTCTTTCGTGCACTGATTTATTTCTGAAAATTAGTTTTCCCTTTATGCACTGTGAATATTGAAAGTTATTTTCATATATGAGGGCTAATACTTTCACTTCCAGTTTCTTTTCTAACTATTGATAAATGGCCCTCCACTTTTGTTTGACTTTCTTTTTTAAAAGATAGTGCTAGAAGGGACTGTAGAGGTATGTTTAATATTGACATTTCAAACACATATTGCCTCTTATATTTTAAAACTCCAAAACCTGGATAAATTTCAGTACTTTCTACTTGTGTGAAATAACACCCTAAAATCTTGATATGATAAAGGCTTTATTTCCTTCACACACAAAAAACTAAAGCCAGCTACAGTGGGCAGGGGTGATCAAGCCTACCATACTTACATACCCTCAGTACACACACACACATATGCCCTGAGACACCTTGCCAGTATCTATGAACTAGTTTAAGAAATCAGAGTTTTATTCAGTTGATAGCAAACCTTTTATGTAAAACCTAGATGGTAAATATTTTAGGCTTCGCAGGCCAGACAGTGTTCTGTAGCAACTATTTGGGTCTGCCCTGTAAACCATGGCCATGTTCTAATAAAACTTTATTGTCACTGAAATTTGAATTTTACATAATTTTTCACATCATGAGAGAAAAGTATTCTCTTGATTTTTATTTTCCCAACTCTCTGAAAATATAATAACCATTTTGCAATTTGTGAGCTGTACAAAAACAGGTGGCAGTCTGGATTTGGTTCCCAGGTTGTAGTTTACTGGCCCCGTGTTTGGTTCGTAACACCAGCATCACCAGGGCTACCTGGAGAAGGGCATTTTGGGAAGATTGGAACCTTGGGCAGGCCACAGCCTTCTTGGGACAGTGAAGAGGCTGGATTAGATGATCTACAAAGCTCAGTGTTCATTCACGAGGGCTCTGAATTCTTATTCCTCATTTCTATTCTAATCATTTTATAACACGTGGAGCTGCTCTCACTGGCCTGCATGGCTGATGCGGGCCTCTGTGGAATCTGGTATCCACCATCCAAGACGTGGTCTAGAGATTTCAGGAAAGGGGGGAGAGATGACCAAGGGGACACCTGGGCTTGGAGAAGGGGCCCTCTAGACTGTGATGGTGACTGATGAATGTGGGGTGGTGGGTGGAAGCAGAGGCACAGAAGTGGGACCACCAGGGCAGACGTGGAGAGGCAGGCAAGCTGGGGACTGCTCCAGTGAAGGGAGCCAAGGATGAGGCTGAGGTGGCCCGTGGAGGCTTTGGACAACCTGGTCAGGCATCTGGACAGGAAAGAGGTGTGATTCAGGCATTGCTTTAGGAGCATCGCGGTGACAGCTATGCTCCTACTGTTAGAGGCTGATGGTAAGCCAGCCAGGAGGTATTGCTCATTCTCCCTCAGAGGCCACCGGTTCAGACTAGGGCAGGGGCTGGAGCAGATGGCAAGGAACAAATGAGGGCAACATCGGGGAGACAGAAGCAGCAAGGCTTCCCAATGTGGGAAGACAAGGGAGGTGCCAGAACTCTACTTGAGTACTAGGGGCGGGGTGGCAGGCGAAGTCTAGCATGGTGGCCAAGGAGTTGGCCCACACAGGTCCACGTCCCAGCTCCACCCACACCACTGCTGTAACCTTGGGTGGGTTACAGGCGCTCTGCTTCGCTTTTCTCATATATAAAACGAGACTCCAGACTGAGTGAGATAATTCCTGTAAATATAAAGTGCTTAACATGGTGCCCGGCATGTAGTAAGTGCTCAATAAATGTCCTTGATAGCAATCATCATTATTACTGGAATGTTTAACTGGAATATGGAGGGGCGATGACATTTCTGCTTTGTGATAATGAGTTTGTAGCCTGCCCAGAGTACAGTGCTGAGCGGGTTCAAAATATACTTGCCGATTCTCTTAGTCAACAATCACTTGCTATTTGAGTCAGATTTGTACTGGCCAGCTGGCTGGCCAAGAAATCTGTTTTCTCAGATGATCCAGATGACTCAGAATAATTGTCACCTCTAGAGCTATCAGAGATTTCTGGAGATGGGCTTTAACCTGGCCCGTTGCAAGTAACCACTTGGGAATAGACAGCTATTTACAAATAATTGTGTTTGGAAGTCCCCACTGCACAGCTGTCTAGACTTTGCAGTGTGCTGAAGGAAAGCACAGTGTCTAGTGTGGAAATATGGCTGAATGAGCGGGCTCTCTTTATGCCAAAAATACGTTGGCGCTCAGGAGAGTGTGCTTCCTCTTGCAGACGTACTGATGGCTGAATCCTTGTCTCCAAAAGCTGCACAGAGTCGGCCCATAGTAGATGCTCAGTGTATCTTGCTGATTACAGGCAAGTCGCACACATCTTCCCAGGACAGTGGGAAGCTCCCTGTCCCTTTTCTGCCTGCTGTCTGGCCAAGCTCAGGACAAACGCTGAGCGAGGCTGTTCATGTTAGCCCTCAGGGTAGGCAGGTATCTGACAGCTCAGTTGCAAAGAGCCTTGAATCAAGAGGCAGCAGAATTGGGAAGCACCGCTGACTAGTCACGGGCAGGCTGGGAAATGCTGGGAAATGCGTGAGTTGTGGTAAAAGGAGGTGGAGGAGCGGGAGCCATGAGGCATCGAAGAAGCCCATGCCATCTTGCTACCGCAAAAGTCACCAGCTCCCAGAAATTACCAGCTTATCTTGCCTCGTGATCTGAGGTGAAGTCTGTCCTTAAAAGATCCACACGAGGTACTTCAGGGAAACAGACTTGTTAGGCCTGTCTCTGGGGCTTAGAGAATGTAGTGCTGGGCAGGAGAGGTGTGGTACGGCCTCCTCTTTCCATCAGGCTTCTAGCACCTTCCACAGAGTCCGTGGTGAGGATGAATGCAGGCACATTTCTCTCAGCTAGGGTTCTATGGCTTAACCTGAGCAGAAAATGAATTGGACAGATATTGGGGATAGTGACAGAATCAAGAAGTCTGGAAGGGACAGAACACAGGGCCGCTCTGGAGATCTGGATAGCAGGAATGTGTCACAGCCTTTTTGGGTACCACTACGAGAGTGAGTGCATGTAATCTGTTTCTTGCATCCTTGAATCTCATTTCCCTTGTGGGGAGAGTAATGCCTTAAAAGGAAACTGATTAAATTGTTCCCCAAAAGAACATGGAGACCAGGCTAGAGATTTGAGAGTATTAACGAAAGCCTCTGTTAGGGTCGTAGTGGTGCCATAATTTCCTAAATTGCGAGGCTCCTTTGTAAAATGTCTGTATTAACACACATTGGTCCCCAAGAGTCTAGATCCAGGTGGCCAAGAAGTCAGGGTGTCGAGTTGTGTCTTTCTGTTGCACTCCTTGTGGAGTCCAGCAGGGGGCGTGCGAGGCAAACCGCTGCTCTACTTTCCCCGAGGGTGACTTCCTGCGAAGAAGTAGGTTGAAGTTTGTTTAGAGGCTGGAGGAGGGAAGCAAGAAGCGAATTTGGGGCAAGTTGAAAAGTTCCCCCGAGGCGCTGCACTTTGGATCACAGACATTAGAGCTTTCAAGATGGATATAGTGGGCTCCTTAGCAGGCTCCCAAGGGCCACCTCAGACCTCAGCTATCACACGGGGACCAGGGTGTTTGGGGCGAGGGAGTCATCCCAGGCTGCTCTTACCACTACTAGCAAGGAGCTTTGCTAGATTTCCTTCTTATTTTCAATTTCTTTTCTGGAAGACGACCCTAAGTGATCACTAACCTTCAGGATCACAGGGGAGTGGGGCTTGGTCTGCTGGAGGGTCCACTCTGCCATCCTCATCAGGCCCCGTGGGATGGTGGAAAGATGAACACCATTTATGTCCCAGCTCTGCCCTTTGCTTATTGAACAAGTCACTGGGCCCCTCTGAACCTCAGTTTCCACTTCTGCAAAGTAGAGATGGTGATACCCACCCCAGGCACATGGTAAGGGCCAAGTAAACGGTACCAAATCCTGAATTTCCAATGATCTGACACCTAGGTCCATGAGATCGCCCTCGAGCCAGGCCAGACTTGGGGCAGGGGTGTCGATGTACTTGCCCAAGTTCTCTCTGGGTGTCTCGGACTGTGTCTCCTGGCCAGAAAGATATTTCATAACTCTGCTCGGTCTACACTGGAGCCTGTTTCTTTCTGTCTTCTCCCCTTCCTCCTTTTCCTCGAACCCTGTTCCCCTCCAGCTATACATTTCTGGAGGATTGTGTGTTCGGTTATGTCACCGCTCTGATCTCTTCTTCTTCCCCAGGTTGCTCTTCTAGACATTGACATATGCGGGCCGTCAATTCCCAAGATAATGGGATTAGAAGGCGAACAGGTAGGAGCTGTGTGATAAATCACGGGGAGGTGGTTTCTTAGGGCAAACGCAGTACTGAACTACTCAGCCTGAATCAAGGGGTCAGCAGAGCCCACACTTCTTATACGTGGACAGGAGGAAACCAGGTAAATGTCCGCCAGTCCATCAGTCCATTCTACCAACAGCCGTGAATTCGAGGGGCAGATTCTATAAAGTTCATCCCAGCCATTTGAGAAGTGTTGGTTTCAATGCCTTCCCAGAGGGGAAGGGAAACAGCAACTAAAATGCAGAAGTTAGACAAGGAAACTTAGCTCTGACTGGGAAAACTAGAGGAGGGCTGGCTGGGGTTTTGCACCCTGGATACGAGGGTATGTTCCTGCCCTGTGGTCACCTCTGGGGAACTGAGACTGCTAAGCGGGCAGGTGACGTGGGCTGGGGGCATGGCCAAGCAGCCTTTGCAGGTTCTGGTCTCTCCCTTCTGAGCAGCAAACAGCAGGCCAAGGGAGGGTTCCTCCAGGGCTGGTGCACTGAAGCTGGGCTGGAGGACCAGGCTGTCCCAGGGCTGTTGAGATTGGTTCAAGATTGGCACTGTGCTTAAGTGCCAGAACTATTCTGGGTGCTGGACAAGGCACTTGTGGGAAGGGTCAGAGGATAGATAATAAAAAGCTTTGTAACACATGCCCACGCTACATTTATTTACTTGTAAGTTATATACATAGACTGACTACTTACTGTACCAGCATATAAAGTTTATAAAAGCCAAAAATTTTAAATGGTGCGATAAAATAGAATATCCACTATTTTATTCTCCTACATTATTCAGTCATCTTGTTTACCCTTCTTCTAAGACCGGTGATTTAAAGAACGAAGATAAGTAGGAATGAATGGGGGTTCTTTAAGTGAGACCTCAAAGCCAGTCACAAAGGGCCATATATTATATGGTTGCATTTCTGTGAAGTGACAGGAATGGGCACATCTGTAGAGGCAGAGAGTAGATCCATGGTCACCTAGTACTGGAAGGAAGTGTAGGGATTGGGGGTGACAATTAAGAGGTGCGGGGTGTCTTCTTGGAGTAATGAAAATGTCCTAAAATTGATTATGATGATGGATATATAATTATGTATCTTATTCTCAATTGCACTGTGCACTGTAAATTGGTGAATTATGTGAATGATATCTTAGTAGAGCTATTTTTAAAAGTAAGACTTCATTAAGAACAATAGACTTTCTCTTTTGGCTCCTACATTGCTCTAATTTCTAAGACAGATGAGCAATTGGGAGTTGCTTAGGTCATAGCTTCTTAACAAAGGGGCGATGCCGAGATTAACCCTGGCTATCAATGAACTGAAGGAAAGAGTCTGAACCTTGAAGTAGCCCCTGTGAGCTTCCTGTTGACACCCCTCCTCCTGGTTCTTGCCCCTTGGGGACAGCAGGTCAGCTCAGGCCACTGCCAGGGCAGGTGCTGTATCACCTGGCTCATTTTTAGAGTCACCCTCGCTGTTCCACCATTACCTGCATTTTCTCAACAACCCCTACCCGGTATCAATCAGTCTTTGAAAGTACCTCAGACCCCAAATTATATTTGACCTCAGGTAACTTCGGTTCCCTGACTAGATGTCTAAGTAGACATCTATTTTCAAAATAACCCAACTTGGGGGCGGTTATTGAATTACAGCTCCCGCCCCCCCCCACCCCCACACAATTCATTCCCGATTAAGAACTTAGCGGTAGCATTGTAGACGATGAACTGTATTTGATAAAACTGTCTTCTGACTGCATAAAATCTGCGTGTGAAGTGTGACCAGGGGGCAGAATTTACCAATGACTCTTGATGCCCGTGTTCCCGCAGGTTCACCAGAGCGGCTCAGGATGGTCTCCAGTGGTGAGTCTTCACCTCTCTGCCTTATTTGCAAGATGACCTGTTACGGGCCACGTGCGCATGACGGATATGTGGTGGGGAGTGGGGGAGCACTGTTCTCAACCCACCTGTTTGTCAGTCAGCAGATAATTACCTCGGCACTTTTCTGGGCACAGAGAGTACAGGGAAGGCCAGGGATTGGCAAACCGTCTCTGCGAAGGGTCAACAGTAACTATCCACGGTTTGTGGGCCATCCACTCTCTGCCATTGTAGCTTGAAAATAGGAGTATGTAAATGAATGACTGGATTTATTCAATAAAACTTTACGTACAAAAACAGAGAGCAGGCCAGATTAGCCCTGGCGGCCATCGTTTGCCAACCCAAGTTAAGACAGTTAAGGAGATGATACTCATTATTTTAGCCAAGTTGACTGTCATTGCAGCTTACGGCCATATGGTACTTCTTTCTGTCCCCTCAATATGGTAACCTTTTTTTTTTCCCCAAAAAATGATTCAATGATGCAAAGAGTGAATATGTTCATAGAACACATAGTCATCTTGTCCCAGAAATGGCTTTCTTTAAGTAAAATGTTTCTTGCCTCCTCCTCACCAGTTCCTAGAAGACAACCTGGGGGTGATGTCGGTGGGTTTCTTGCTCAGCAGTCCCGATGACGCCGTTATCTGGAGGGGACCAAAGAAAAATGGTTTGCCACTCTGCTTTCTTCCCTTTACCGCGTTCTCCCAAGGGCAGAGCTGCTCTGAGGTTCCTTTGCATCCTTAACTGTCAAGATGGCAACAGTCACGCTGCCGGGCTCTGTAGGGCAGTTTTAAACATGTCTCGTTGCCTGTTTCTTCACTGGTTAAAGGCAGCTAGTAAAAACATCAGTTTTTGTTTCACAAATATTAATATCTACTATGGGTTTTTCTCTCGTGAAAGCCTACACAATCCTGAAATTATTCATATTGCGGTTTTGCTGTGGCTTATCTCTGTCGGAGAGAAAAGTGTGTGAGATGACATCAACACTAGGTTGACTGGGCTCTGGGGCCTAGGGTGACAATGCGAAAGTGTCGGTTAGAGCAAGGTTCCTCACACGTGGCCCTATTGACATTTTGGGCCAGATAATTCTTTGTTAGGGGAGGGGTGGGCCATGCTCTGCTGTAGGGGCACCCCCAGCCTCCGTGGGCTAGATGCCCGTAGGACTCCCGTCGTAGTCATGGCAACCAGAAACGTCTCCAGACGGTGCCGACTACCCCTGGAGTATAGACCAAATGTACATAAGGGTTACAAACTGAGCTTCTGTAGGAGACCTAGGAAAAGGGAAGAGACGTCAGTGTGGATTCTTCTTCTCAGGCATGATCAAGCAGTTCCTCCGCGACGTGGACTGGGGGGAGGTGGACTACCTCATCGTGGATACCCCGCCCGGGACGTCGGACGAGCACCTCTCGGCCGTCCAGTACCTGGCCGCGGCACACATCGACGGGGCGGTGATCATCACAACCCCTCAGGTGAGCGGGTGCCCGGATGGAGCTGGGTCCAAACCGCACCGCGTGGGGCTGCTTCTGCCTCACAGGGCTGAGACCCTGGGCTCAGAGCGGGTCCCCGGAACACGTGCTCTGAAGCGGACGCTGATTGGATCTGTGGACGCCTTGTTTATCTTTGGTCCAGGCATTTTTGGTTAACAGTTGGGGTTGTTTTTGGTCCAATAGCAGTTCAGAATTACCTTTTTAATTTCCCTTCACAAAGCCAACGAGATCGTTGGTAATGTGATCCTTCAGACTGTCCCTCGTGGTCACCTCATTCTCACCGTGCCCACATGCGTGGAAGAGCACAGCGGGCCCCCAGGATCTGCAGTGCCCCTTCCATTTGCATTTCAGAGCAGTTAAGGAGTCTCCACAGACCCAGCCTGGGGCGTAGATGGGATTTCGGGATAAACCCTTCTCTGGTCCTTGACAGTCTTCTGCGCCAGTCACAAAGAGGCTGTAACACGGGGCCCTGCTGAACCCAAACTCAGTAGCCTGGCAGGGAACTATGTGGCCAAATCCGAGACATGCTTTGGTCTTACTGCCATCGATGTTAAGGGGTCCCAAGCAACTGGCAGGTGACTCTTTTCAGTTACACCTCTCTTCACGATATTCTCCCCCTAAGAAGCACAATATAAAGGGGGTTTTTCTTGATCTGCCTCTGATCCAGTCACTGTGACCCCTCATCTTTCACCCTCACTGAGGACCTACTATGTGCAGGCCCTGGGCTGGGCACCAGGGCAGTGAAGCAGACTGGGCCTCCCTCATGGCTCATGCACTTCACCGAAGGACTCTGGTGCTGCAGACACAAGCACGCACTTGACGCCGTGTCTGCTGTGTGACAGGCGCAGCAGACCACATGAAGGTGCCTCGTGTGGGGAGTGGCGTGGCAGGATTCATGTCTGTCACCTCACTCTGGTGCCCTGTGGAGGGAGATGTGGAGGTTATGTGGAGGAGCAGGACAGCACTCAGGTGGCTAGAGGCACAGGGCACCTGGCCGGGGTGTGGCGGTGAGAGATGGATTTGTCCTTGGGAGTGTTTTCTATTGAATTTTTAAAAAGTGGTTGTGACTCACTCTAGACCAGCAGAACAATCAAGAGTAGGTCCCAACGAAATTACCTAAAAGGAAAAGGAAAACTGGTTGGAATGTACCACTTGGGGTCTTGACGGTGGGGGATGTTTTCTGTGTGTGGACGCAAGGGGCCTGTGGGAAGTCTCTGTACTTTCCACTCAATTATGCTGTGAGCATAAAACTGCTCTCAAAACAAACCCTGTAGACAACAACAAACATGCTGCTGACAGAGATGGCTTCTCTGATACCACATTCGTTGTGCAGGGAAACACGGCTCCTCCTGGGCGTGACTCCACTGTGCTTGACAACGGGAAGCTAGGGCGCACTTGACTGCAGTAGCGTTGGGTGGGAAGGAGCGAGGGTACCGAGCAGCAGTTACAGCTCTCACACCATCAAGTTCACATCGGAATTGACTCTGAAGCTGTCCAAAGGTGGTGATATTCCTGTTTCTCTCTGTCCGTAAAGTTGTTCGTGTTCAAGGTCATCTAGACCAGAGGTTAGCAAACTTTTTCTGTAAAGGCCCAGATAGTACATTTTTTAGGCTTTAGGGATCATACAGTGTCTGTCATCGCCCCTCACCTACCCCATTGTCGGGCGAAAACTACCAGAGACAACATGTAAAGGAACGGGCTGTGTTCCAGAAGCACTTTACAGAAACAGGCAGGCAACCAGGTGTGGCCCACGGGCCTTAAGTGGCCGTCCCCTGACCCAGAAAACAGTGTACACTTTGGCTCAGCATAGCGTGTTGACAAGAAAGTAGACATCGAGGTACGTTAAAAGTCACTTTTCTATAGATTTATTGGACGTTCATTCAGGTTTATCCTGGCACTCAGAACAGGGCTTAGCACGTGGTCGGCACTAAGTCATTACTTACTGAATAGATGGCACACACTTCTAGGGCTTTATAACAGAAAATCCGCTGGCACAGCAGCCACCCCTCAAATCACTCAGACGTTCTCTTCCCTGTACTTTGTCTTTGAAACAACTGGTCTTTTGTACCTCGCTAGGAGGTGTCGCTCCAGGATGTCCGGAAAGAAATCAGCTTCTGCCACAAGGTGAAGCTGCCCATCATCGGGGTGGTGGAGAACATGAGCGGCTTCATCTGCCCGAAGTGTAAGGTGAGCGTGTCTTCCCACCAACCCCGTCTCCCGCGGTGGAGGAGCCAATGGGAACAGTTCTCTGCGAAACTGGTTCTGCTTTCCCCAGCATTTCTGGAGGTGGGATCACGATTAACACCACCCGTTGCTGATTTAATGAAAATTCTTTTGGTAGCATTTCACACTCAAAATAGAGGTTTTTTTTTTTTTTTCCAAGTTTCTTTAAAATGTCCATTCTCATGATTCTGAAACAAAGTCACGATTCTTCCCCCATTTCTTGTGCCTCACAGAAAGAGTCTCAGATATTCCCGCCAACGACGGGGGGCGCGGAGGTCATGTGCCAGGACCTGAAGATCCCTCTGCTCGGCAAAGTGCCTCTGGACCCACACATAGGTGGGCGAGTCCAAACTCCAAACACGTCTATCCCGCTGTCGAGTGTGGGGCCTCCCACTCAGCCTGGACCTCAGGGCGGAGGGGTGCCTGGGTTGGGCATGGCAGAGTGGAGTAGAGATGGGTCAGGGAGACGCCAGGGTGCAGGGAGGGTACTAGGAAAGGAACAAAGTGGCCCTTGGGAGACTTCTGCACCTGTACTTCCTAGACCTAGCCCAGCTACCCTGGACTCAGGGGCTTCCGTAGCTGCTTCCACCACGTTCCCATGGTAGCTCCACCCCTGCCACCCCCCTCTCTGGGCTCCTTCCCTCACTCTCACTTAGGTTTCCGTGTCCCACAGGGCAGTGCATTAGGCTGAGGATCCTAATGTCACAGGCACAGAAAGGGCTCCAAGGTCATGTTGCCACTGGTTTCCTCAGGGATTTAATTTTCTTCTATTTGTTTCTGGAAGGTAAGAGTTGCGATGAAGGACGGTCATTTTTGGTTGATGCACCGGATTCTCCAGCCACATTAGCCTACAGAAGTATAATCCAAAGTAAGTGTCGACGTGAGTCTTGTGAATTCAGTTGGCTGTGGGGCCAGGAAGTAACATAAATGAGCAAAGTGGGCTGGGGTGTGAGAAGGTCCGATTGAGGATCATAAATGGTCACTGCGGTGCAGCCTCAGCTGGGGACAGGAGGGCAGTGGGGTCTGGGATAATGTGGAGAGTGTCCCCCTCAGCCCAGGAAGCCAGGAGTCTATCTTCTCGTCATCAATGTTGTGAACATTATTTAAAAGTCATTGTTTAGAAGACACAGCGAGCATAAATTTTATGGCATAGGAAATACATCTCACCAAAGCTATAAATTGAAAATTGATTAAGAAGAAAAAAAAAAACCAGTAAACCAAACCAAATTCATGGACAGACCTGCTTCCGCCAGTGGGCAGCCATCAGAGGCCTCGAGTTGACCACAGAGGTGTCAGCAGTTAAAGCTCTAGAGTCTCGGTTTGTGCTGGCTTCTTTTTGCGTAGTGACATGGCATCAAGGGTAAATGACATCATTCCCAGGCTTCCAATCTGTGGAGTGGACCAGTGAAAGGCCTCCCGCTGGTGGCTGTAACCGCGGAGGGGCAGTGTGGTACTCAGGTCACTCTGAAGATATAGGACATCAACAGAAGTGGGGTTGGTTTGGTGGTTAATTTGTTTGTTTGTTTTGAATTAAGCCTCCTGGGGGTTCCACCCCTGACTAGAAGCGCCCTGGCCAGAACAAGGCAGAGTTGCCTAGGAAACTGAGAGCCATCCGTGCTTCTCTGCCCTCCGTCTTATTTTCCAGGAATCCAAGAGTTTTGTAATCTCCATCAGCCGAAAGAAGAGAACCTCATCAGTTCCTGAGACCAGGGAACATTGTGGACCCAAGTGGCATGTCTAGTGAAACCTGACCAGATCGGGGACAAAGCGGGGGTCACAGGCAGAGAGGGACCAGACTGTGGTGTGGTGCGAAGTCACTTTTTCAGAGACACTTTAATATTTGTACACTTTTCTTTAGGACATATGTAAAGGGCATTCTTTACGAAATGTGCTATTTTAAATTAAAGACGTCTTCTCAAACCATTCCCCGAGGCCTGCTTCACTGAAAAACGCAAGTTTGTGGGTTGTGGCATTCTCTGCTAGGAGGCTGAGGACAGAACCTCTCACTTCGGCCACTGCTGCTTCTGAAGATGAGCCTAAAAAGGAAACAAAGGCTGGATGTGCGGCTTCGCTGAAAAATACACACACACGGTTTTAACTAGCGCAGTCCACAGTGATTCTTCAGATTGAGGAAAAACTAAGAGGGATAGAGCCTCGTGCTGGGGCTTGTTCTGCGGGAAAGCATACGATGCAGCTGGGTGTAGTCAAAACACCCCAGAAAAGCCCTTAAATCCCCCACGTAAAGAGGATTGGGAGTCTGTGTCTACACCCTGGATAGTCATATGTATACACTACCCAGTAAGTTCCAGTGTCCAAGAAGATAATTTACAGGGTTTTTAGTACATATAAAGGAAAGGCAGATGTAAACTCTAGGATTCTCCACCCTGCTGTGGGATGCTCGCCCTGCGTGAGAGATGCACAGGAACTGAGACAGCCGAGGGAAGATTTAGCTCCTGTTCTTCGTCTTACTCTGGGCACGTAAGTGGAAGGGCAGGCAAATCCCCTTGTTCTCTCCCTCCCGTTTTCTCATTTCCCTCTCCCATCCCCTACATGCCTGCACATATGGTCAAATTTACACGTGTCCAGCATGAGGAAGGTGAGACCCCTCTCATGGACGATGAGGCCACAAAGCCCCGGGGATGCCCGGTGCTGGTTCCCGCCTGGCTGTGCACCCGGCTGCTCGGGGCGCAGGGGGAAGCCCGCCCAGACCACAGGCACAGCTGAGCCTGGGAGAGCCGCCATTCCTTCAAGTCCCCAGCCCCCTCATCGTCCAGACCCCCACTGTGATCCAGCCTCTTACCTAACACTTATGGATCTCCAGCCCCTCGAGGTGAGGCTTCTGAAAGTCACTTGGGCAGGCCTGCAAGGAGAAAGTCAACCATGACTTTGGTCCCCACCTGTGCATGACTCGATGCTGCTGATTCAAGGCCGAAGCAAACCCACAGTGTGCTGAGAGCCTGCACAGGGGGTTGCTCATTGTCTTAGCATAAAGCATCACTGCTCAAATGTAAGATGGTTCAAACCATTTCGGGATGAGCCTGGTCAAATCTAAAAGATCTGTTTCTCACTTCTAGAAATAAATGTGAGGTTCAAAAATTATTCGTGGTTCTTAATTCTTAAAATTAACAATGGTAATCTCAAAATAAATACTGTATGATTCTACTTATGTGAGGTCCCTAGAGCTGTCAAATTCATCGGGCAGAAAGTAGGTAGGTGGTCGCCAGGGGCTGGGGGGCGGGGAATTACTATTTAATGGGTCCAGAGTTTCAGTTTGGGCAGGTGGGTGGTGGTGGTGGTGGTGGTTGCCCAGAGGGACTGTACTAGATGCCACTGAACTGTACTCTTAAAAAATGATTAAAATGGTAAAATTTATGTTGTGTATGTTTTACTACAATTAAAAAAAAACTGACAGTGGCAGCCTGGCTGATACAGAAAATATTAAAGACTGCAGTTGCCAACATCTTCCTTACTTGAGTGTCTAGAGAGCGGGGGTCCAGGAGATACAGACTTCAGTAACTTACCGTCTGGAACACCGTCTGGGACAGGAAACTGGCCGAGACTTTGCTGATGTCACTCTCACCACCCATCTTACAAAGGATGTAGCCATACAGGTTAGCAGCTTGGAGAGAAATCCCAGCTATCACGAGGGCCTGGGCTCAGGGAAAGCAAAGGTAAGTTTTCTAAGAGCATATTTGGAAATGTTCCTCCTAAACCAAACAGTCGTGACTCTGGCCTACACCCAACAGTAATAGTCAACCTTTACTGAACACAAGCAAATTATTATCATGGACACCTTTTCATCAACAATAACCCGAGAAGTCGGTGCCATTATCATCGCATTTTACAGGGCGGAATTTGAAGCCCACCCAGAGACACTGAAGTTGGCCAAGGCCCCAGAGTTAATGTGTGGTAGCGTCAGAATCTAAACTGGAGTCCATGCATTTAACTACACTGTTTTGGTTATAGTGGCTATGGATATTTTGTTTTCTCGTTGAACGAACTAGATCGTGTAGCAATGAAATATGGTAATTCTGAAATAAAACTTCAGAACTCTGAAGCTAGCTTATTCCTGCTTAGAAAGGGTTTCCTGTCTATAGCCATGCCACCCTGAACAAGCCCGATTCCGTCTGATCTCGGAAGCTAAGCAGGGTCGGGCCTGGTTAGTAGTTGGATGGGAGACAACCTAGAAAGTCCAGGTGCTGTAGGCGTAAAAAATAAAAAGTAAAGGGATTGTAGACAGACAAGGTCCTTGCAATCTGTGAGGTCAACCAAGGGTTGCCTCGCCTAAAAATATAATTTTAAAATGTTGGTTATCTTTAAAAAAAGGGTTTCCTGTCCAAGATAGGATGTTGTATGCTTTTTCTAAAAACTCCTCTCTTAGCAGCATTTTTCATATGTGCCAAAAAGTGGAAACAACCAACTGTCCATCAACAGACAGGGATAAATAAATATGGCATATCCATACAATGGAATATTACGCAGGTGTAGAAAGGAAAGAAGCATTGATACATGCCACGACACAGATGAACTTTGAAAATAAGTTAAGCAGAGTGAAAGAAGCCCGACACAAAATAGCCCATATTGTAGGATTCCATTTGTAGGAAATGTCCAGAATAGGCAAATCTATAGAAACAGAAAGATCAGAGGGCAACGGGCTGGAGGAACAAGGAAACGGGAGGTGGTGATGGCTGAAGGGTCCAGGGTGTCTTTTTGGGCTGATGGAAACGTCCTAAAATTCATTGTGGTGATGGTTGCATACCTGTGAATGTACTAGAAGCCAACCAAATGGAATACAATGGGTGAGTCGTATGCTATGCGAATTAATAAAGCTGTTTCAATCAATCTATCAATAATAAATAATGAAAACCTACTCCTGCAGCCTCTGGCTCCGTACAGATGTCCATGCAATGTCAGAGTTAAAGTGTCGCCTTACCAGCCACTTTAGCTTCAAGGAAAATAAGGTGCTGAAGAAGAACACAATCCAAATCATCGGGCAGATGATGAGGCCAAGCCAGAAGATGCGGGCTTCAGCTTCTGTGGCAGCGAAGTTATTTGCAGAGACCTGTTGTGGGAAAGTGATTCACGCCATCATTTTCGTTCATTTTACACGTGCTTCTGCTCTGTGCCAGAGCACGGGCAGCGATGGGCTTTGTGCGGGGCGGGCGTCAGATTCGCACAAAGCCCAGAAGGAACCCACGGACACGTCCCACAGCCATTTCCCCCGTTCTGGTTTGACTCGTCATGGAGAATACCTTTCTGGCTTCAAAAATCCAGTGGCTTTTCCCATCTTCGTCTATCTGGTTCCACCAGCGGAGGCCCACCATGAGCCTTCCGGTTACATTCTGAGGAAAGCAGACAAAAGGACTCAAAGCACACCACGGGGAAGGAGCGGGTCCTCCCCATTTTATTGGGGAATAAAAGTCAACGATTCAGGGTAAACTTGTGCTGGGAGCGGAGAAGAGGGTGGGTTGAGCTATAGTGGTTTCCAGATCAGTTTTTGAGGCTTCTAATTTTTAACTAAGCTTACCTCAAAAAGTGACAGATGCCCTCAACTCAAAAAAATATATATATGTGTGTGTGCGTGTGTGTGTGTGTGTGTGTGTACACATATATTCATGTTTTACAGAACACATTTAAATATGTCTATAGTATATGTAAATTTTAAAAACCTAAAGTCATGTGGAGTTGTCACCCTCATATGGTACATGTTTACAACCATGACAGTTGATACCCACAAGCCATTTATTCAACACTAAACAAGGTATTTTTTCCTCGAATTTTGAGTGACTCTGGTTCAGTATTCTTAAGTGCATAGCAGCAGTTTCAACCAGAGCACCTCTTGGCCCCAATCAGCCACGTGCATCGGGACAGTCACCATCCGGAGACGTGGCCCACGTGTTTCAGGAGCCATAGCGTCACAGGTGAGGGTCCTTACCTTCACAGACCAGAAATCGAAGGACAGAAGGAGAAGCACGGTGACAAAACAGCCCACGAAACTCCTGCTGAACCAGTCACAGCACACGTAGGTGACGATGGCACTCACTCGGAAAAACAGGTGGAAAAAGGTGGCCAGAGGGTGCCTGGAAAAGAACCCAGAAGGCCCTCACTCCAAGGGCCACGTGGGCAGTTCCTGAGCTATGCATTTCCGCCCAGTGCATTGCAGGCAGCAGCTCCAAGGACGTCACTACATTAGAGAGGCCGCGGCACTCATTATTCTATCAGCCTTTTGTTTTCTGCCTCTCGAAGAATCCCGTACTTTCCCCTAATTTCACTCCAAATATCACTTGCCCTCTGTGAAACCGGGTCATCTTTGAAGTGAAACGTGCCAGCCATCACTGCCTTCCCACCTAGCAGTGACAGCGATCAGTTCCTTAAAGGTAAAGGTTGGGTTATCCCCAGCGACAGAGCAGCGATCCTCGTGCAAACCACGGGTGCTGTCTTGTGTTGTCGGGGAATGCATGTTTCTGGATGCAAGGAAATGAGCGTGACCCAGGGGACGGGCCTAACCTGTAGTTGCTCCTACCGAGTGGCACTTGATTGAGGACATTGAGTCTAGGGGATTTCTGTGCCTGCAGGCATAAACGAAGAGAAAGAACCAAGGGGAATGTGGTCATCCTGTACCAGGCAGGTGACAGCCGTGGGTGACGTGGGCCAGGTAGAAGACACTCGTGGCTTTCTATTTCTTTCTTTGGAACCCACTTTTGATAGAGCACAGGTAGAGAAAAACAATCACAATCAAGAAAGCAACAGTGCAAGCCCGATGCCGGTGGCATTTAAAGCACCACCCCAGTGCGAGGGAGGAAGGGGAGAGTGGGGGCAGACCTCCCTTGAGGTCTACAAACCTCTAGATATGGTATTTTCACAAGAAGCCTGAAATTCAAACTTGCAATGGGAAATTGGAATTTTTGGGGGGTGGGGTGGAGGGTGGGGAGGGGATTGGATTTTTAAGTGATGGTGACTATGTTAATAAAATCCTGTGTTTCACCCCGGCCAGTGAGCCACCTGCTCGCAACATCTGGGGTGATCAGAGGCAGCCAGCAGACCTGCAGGGGAATGAGCCTGCTGGTTCTTCTCAAGAAAGTGTGTGGTCAGAATAAGGAATCTAGGGGCTCCTATAGAATCTAATCCCTTAGACCCCCAAGGGAATGTGACCTAAGACCCAGAAACAGAATATATAGTGACTCTTTCCTGTACTCCTGACTCAAAAGAAGGAAGAGGCCACACCCAAGCACCAGCCTTTTGCCAGAAGAACACTTCTGATCTGCACCTTCCAAAGATGCTAAGCTTTCCGGGTGTCCCGGATGAAAAGCCAGCCTGGGAAGAGCACCTGGCATTTAAGAATTAAACATGATCACATAGAACTTCCAGATCTGGAGTGTTCCAGAAGATAAGACTCGGGGGTCTCTTAAACCCTATTTGTCTTAACCTTATTGAGGATTGCAGCGATCCAGGGGAAAACCTGGAAGTTAATGCATTTGAAGAAATTCCCTGCTCACACTTCTTTTCCCTTTTTTTGGCTGTGGTTTCCTGAAATAAAATGCAGAAAATATTCCAGTTGTTGGGAAGTTCTGCTTAGTTGGGTCCCAGTGAACTGGCTGTAACTTGTAATGGAAGGTATTACTATTAGCCCAAAGCAAGGAGAAAAGGATGCCTATTCCGTTTCAAATATTGTTTGAATCCTGCTTTATGCAGGTCGCTCTCTGGGCAACTGTCCACAAACTCATTCCGGCCCCCTCTGGACTTTGCCTGACCTTTGTCCCCAGCTAACACGAATGTGGTCTCAGACCAGTTTTCTAGTTTCGAAGGCCATGGCTTAAGCCTGTCATAGGGTCCCCTTCCCTGCCATGGGGTCCTCTGTCCTTGTAGTATTCTGTCCTGCCACCTCTGCAGCCACAGAGCACTCACATGCATAATGGTCACCTCTACCTCTCAATGCCACTGGCTCCCAACTGCACCCTCCCATGCCCCCACCCGGTGGCCCATTAAGAGGCAAGCAGTACAGAAGTGCCCACTGCCAGGGTTCCGATCCGATCCTGGCTCCAACCTCTGAGTAGCCCTGAGGGCTCCCCTAAGCTACATGACCTCCAGAGGCCTCAGTCTCCACTTCTGTACAATGGGAACGCCAGCAACGGCCACTCCCTGGGATAGTAAACAGATCGAGTGAAGGCAGCACGCACGAAGTGCTGGAAACACAGACCGTGCTCAGTAATCGTGAGCTGCTCTTATCTCAGCCCTCAGAGTCACTCGAAACTGTTCAACCTCCTAGGAGCCACACGAGAAAATTCCCCCTCTGACCACAACTTTCTCTCGCTCCCCAGGGGGCAGACTTGTCACCTCAGAGATCCCCCAAGACTCCAGATCTCTCCATCTCCCGCAGCCCCTCCTCCTTCATTCCTCAACTTCACCATGGAGCATCTTCCAGTCGGGATCCAACACTCTCCCTCCACCTGGCCAGGCAGAAGCCGGTCGCCTCCGTAGAGAGGGAAAAATGACAGATGGTTAAAAAGGGAAATGAGACTATTTAATCAAAATGCTATCAAGGTGGGGAGAGTTTCAATGGGCTTTTGTTTAATGCCATTTTCAAAGTTCTGAGTCTCGGGACACCCATTGTCTTTCTCGTTGGAGGAAGGTTCTCAACTTGGAATGAGCATGAATGTCACCCGAGGAGGCCTTAACATGTGCATAGGCTATTCCTGTCCCAAAACACATGTCTTCAGATTTGGAGTAGGGCCTGGACATGAATTTTACAAAAGAAAAGCACTGCTATATACTGGATCCACAAACTCCAGATCTGGTCCACTTCCTGCTTCTGTTAATAAAGTTTTATTGGAATACAACCTTGCTCACTCATCGGCTAGCCTGAAAAAATATTTATCCAGACTGTGCCAACCCCTGCCCCACAATAGGTGATATAGAACCATTTGGTGATGAAATCAGGCTCCACTGAAAACAAACCAAAATGGAACACACTGCTTTTAAAGGCTCTTCTCCTCCCACTTCCTCCCCTGACCCTCCCGCAAAAAAAAAAAAAAAAAAAATTCTGCTTTCAAAAGCTACAGGGTGGGAGCTGAATTCTGGTGGAACCAATGGATTATGCTAGAAGTCAGAGTAGTGTTATCTCAGGATTGTTGAGAGGGAATTGACTGGGAAAGTGCACAAGGAGCCTTCTGGGTGCTGGAGATGCTCTGTATCCGGGTCTCACGTGTGCACATGTAAAATTCATCAAACTGTACACTTAAGATGGGTGTTCTTTAATGTATGTACACTATACCCCAATAAGAAAAAATTCCGATTGAAGCCGCCGACCAAAAGAAAAATCTTCGTAAATTGCCCTAAAAATTCTACACATGATACAATCCAGCAATTGCATTGCTCAGTATTTACCCAATTGAAAACTTAGGTCCACACACAGACATTTAAGCACCTTTATTTACACTTGCCCAACGCTGGAAGCAAGTAAGATGTCTTTCAGTGGTTGAATGAGTAAACAATGGTCCATCTACACAATGGAATATTACTCAGTGCCAAAGAGAAATGAGTTCGCAAGCCATGAGAAGACATGGAGGAAACTTAAGTGCAAATAAATAAGTGAAAGAAGCCGATGTGAAAAGCCTACATGCTGTATGATTCCAACACCATCACATTCTGGAAACGACTCATCTATGGAGACAGTGAAAAGGTCCGTGGTCACCAGAAGTTGGGGGAAAGGGAGGGTGGACGGGTGGGACACAGACAATGTTTAGGGCAGTGAAACTAGTCTTTATGATACTGTAATGGTGGCCACATGTCATCTTACATTTGTCAAAACTAAAGAATACACAAAACCAAGAGTGAACCCTGATGGAAAGGGTGGACTTTAGTTAATAATAATGTACTGGTTCATCATCTGTGGCCCATTATGACAGTTATGCAAAATGTTAAAAATAGGGGGAAATTTGAGGTGGGAGAAGCTTATGGGAAATCTGTGTTTTTGATCCATTCATTTTTCTGTAAACCTAAAACCACTCAAAAATGGACACAGGTGGGTGGTGTGGATGCTTTGTTTAGACAGAGGAAATAGAATAAGATTGGGTAACAAGCACACATATCTCCTTCACTACAAACTTCTAATAGGCTTGGTTTGATTTGTGTGTGGAGGGGCAGAGTAGGAAAGGTTGATTTAATCCTAAATTCAGCAGTACTCTAATCGTTATCTTTAAAACTTGCCCTGTATTTGTTTAAGTTACTTTGCAAACTGTACGCTGATTTTTTTTAAGACTGTCTTCAGCGTGACTTGTTCCTATTTTAAATTCTCCATCATCTCTCAGACAGCCTGAAAAGCTTTCTGCTTTTCTCTGTGGTCAAAGTGTGAGGAAAAGATAGCAGCTTCTCTCCTTGGTTTACTCTGACACTTTAAAAAAAAAAAAAAAGCATCTGCGATGATGTCTAGAATTTGCTTCAAAATAACATGGAGGCGGCAAGTGGATGGGTGAAGATGAAACGGGTTGGTCACGTGCTGATCACAACCGAAGCTGGTCAACAGGAACACCGGGGTTCATTGTTTTCTGTACTTTTATGTAAATTTGAATTAAAAAGTAGAAAATAAATCATTAGAGGCAGCCTCAACTTTGCATGGAGGCAAGATGCCTTTCAGAATAAATCAAGCCCATGGGTTGATAATTCTGGGGGCCATCTGTGGTAAAAAAAAAAAAAAAAAAAAAAAAATTCAGACCTAAAAATCCCCAATTGAGTAATTGGCCATTACAGTTGGATGCATGATGAAAATTCCAGTGGGTCCTTTTTTTTCTGGGCTTACCAGTCCCTCTGTAAAAAAAAAAAAAAAAAAAAAGGGCCACCTGACTACCACTCTAGCCCCCACTTGGACAGTGGGTACAGTGCAAACCAGAGAGCCTAGGTCCACATTTGCAGCTCTGAAGCTTCCAGGTCCTAAAACGCCAGACCAGAGGGTGGTTAAGGCTAACATGGCTCTGCTTATTTCTTTGACTCATTAATGGTCAAGACTTTTGAGAAACTGAGAAAAAGCCTTGACCAGTGATGCTCTTTTTGGATGTCCTCTGTCAGACACAATTTTCTCCATTGATGAAAATGAGTAGCGTGCTACTATTTATTTCTTCAGCCTTGATACCCACTTAGAGCCAGGTGGCTCTTCTGCTAACAACAAGGTGCCACTATGAAGATGTGGGAGGAATGGGACCCCCACTGCAAGGGGAAGACAGTCAGGATGACGATGCCCATGACCCTCAGCCTCTTCTCCATCCACTAGCTCCCCAGGTGCCCTGGAGCTTGATAGGAATGCAGGATCAGGCCCACCCGGGACCTCCTGAGCCCAAATCTTCATTTTAACAAGACCCTAGGGGATTCGTATGCTCATTGCAATGGAGAAGCCCCTCCTCAGTTCCGTTTTCAAGATAAACTCAGTTCCAGGAACAAAGCAGAAAGGAACTGAAGAAACCCACACCTAAGAAAGCAGAGACCCCTACGAGGCCTTCAGAAGCCCTATCAGGACTGGCTAACAGTGGATGAAGCATCAGGGTGAAAACTGATTTTCTTCTCTAGAATGCTCCTGAAGCAATGTCAGCACCATCGTCCTTCAGACTCTGGTTTCTTGCTTCACATGATAGCACGTCCTCCTCTGCGGACATCCGAGCCTCGGGAAGGGTAGGTCTTCGGATTGTTAGGATGTCTGAGTAGATGCCAGTCGCTAAGTCCTCACAACTTCTATGCAAAGGTCAACACAATAGAAGTTTGAGTGTGGAAGCAAATAAAAGAACAGACTTCCCTCCGGTGGTCACCGCAGTTTTTCTTCTTGTTTCTGTTCTTTATTTCTTTTTAAAGAGACATTCCGACTCTGTATATGCTCAATCTGCAAAATGAAAGCGAACCCCCAGGGACACCTCAGCGGGCCCCTGGCTGCTTGGCCCTGGCTGGGGTCCTCACCTTCCTCCCCAGGACATAGCTACAGGCCAAGCCCTGCTGCTGCTGGACTCATGGACCAGATTCCTTAGCTAAAGACCCAGAATTTTCAAAAGAAACAAGAGCCCCAAAGAGTGGAAAGCAGGACTCAAAGAAAAACTTGTCCACACATGTTCATAGCACCCTTCACAATGACCAAAGGGTGGAACCAGCCCAAGTGTCCATCAGCTGGTGAGTGGATGAACAAAATGTGGCCCATCCATATGATGGAATATTATTCACTCATACAAAGCAATAAAGCACTGATACCTGCTCCAACGTGGGTGAACCTCGAAAACATTAGGCAGAGTGAACAGAGCCCAACCCAAAACACAGAAGTTGTATGACTCCACTTAAGGGAGTAACTAGAATAAGGAGATTGACAGAGACAGAAAGTGGAATAGAGGCTACCGGGGGGCGGATGGAGGAGGCAGTGGGGAGTTATCACCTAATGCACACAGGGTGTCAGTTGGGAATGATCAGGAAAGTTCTGGAGATGGATGGCAGTGATGGTTACACAACAATGTGAATGTACTTGATGCCACTGAACTATACCCTAGAAAATGGTTAAAACGGTCAATTTTATGTTTATGTTATGCATACTTGCCCATAATTTTAAAATATGGGACGAGAAGGAATGAATGCATACTACGATATGAATAAACCTTGAAAATATTCTAAGTGAAAAAAATGCCAGACACAAAAGGCCACATATTGTATGAATCTGTTCCTATGAAATGTCTGGAATAGGCAAATCCCCAGGGACAGGAAGCAGATTTGTGGTTGCCGGGGGCTATGGGGATGCAGGGGCGGGGGGAGGAGAATGGGAACCGACTGCTTAATGGCTACGGAACTCCCTTCTGGGACTGGAGGGTAGTGTTGGTTGCAGAACACTGTGACTGTACAAAGTGCCATTGGACTGTTCACTTTAAAACGGTTAAAATGGTCAGTTTTACATTATGCGTGTTTTACCACATTTTAAAAGAAAGAGAAATGAAACAGGAGAGAGACACGGCCTTCACTGGCTCTCCTCTGTGTGTTGTGAATGTGTGAGTGTGAGTGTGAGTGTGTGTGTGTGTGTGTGTGTGTGTGTGTGTGTGTGTATTTGTTGGTAAGTAGAGGGTCCAGGGTGCAAGTTCAGACACAGCAATTGTCAGCTGCTCAGATTCAAACCCCAGCTCCACCACTGAGGACCTGTGTGACCTTGTACAAGCAACTTAACCTCTCTGCGTGTGTCCTACTTTCCTCATTTGTAAAATGGGATGATGAGTTGAGTCAGGGCTGCCATAGTGCACAATGCCAGGGGTGCCAGTTGATCCATGGGAATTGTGTTCCCTGGTATGGAGCAGCACATGCCTGCGTGGCCATGGACACTGGTGGCAGCATCGACTGTGTGAAGTTGTTGGGAATGTTACATGAGAACAATAATGCATGTAAAGGGCTTAGGATACTGCCTGGTGGGTAGTGAGGGTTCAACATATGCCAGCTATGACCGGAAATAACCGTGAACTGGTGCTGGGGAGTGATCATTCTACCCCTTTCGTATAAGGTGGTACTTCAGCTACGAAACCCCTGGTATCTTGATAAAATGAAGATTCTGATTCAAGAGGTCTGGGGGGCCTGAGAATCTGCATTGTCATGAACACCTAGGAAATGCCAGTGCCGCTGGTCCAGGCACCACCCTCAGAACAGCTGGGAAGAAAAGAAAGCTGTCACACGTTGTGTGGGTTTCCCAGGGCTGCTGTGACAAAGCACCACAAACTGGGGGTCTTAAAAAAAAGCAGAAATTTCAGTCTACGGCCATGCCACTCTGAACAAGCCCAATCCTGTCTGATCTCGGAAGCTAAGCAGAGTTGGGCCTGGTTAGTACTTGGATAGAAGACCACCTAGGAAGACCGACCAGGTGCTGTAGGAATGAAGAATAAAAATAAAAAATAAGGGATTATAAGCTGACAAGGTCCTTGCAATTTGTGAGGTCAACCAAAGGTTGCCTCGCTTAAAAAAATTAAAATTAAAGAAATCTTTCTCTCTCATGGTCGGAAGGCCAGGATTCCAAAATTATACAGTTGATTTCTTTGGGGGGCTGTGAGCGAGAATCTGTCCCAGGCCTCTCTCCTTGCTTCTGATGGACATCCAGCACCCCTAGCATTCTTTGGCTTGTAGCTGCATCATTCCTGTCTCTGCCTCCGTGATCACATGGCCTCCACGCCTGTCTTCCTGTGGCTATCTTTTTATAAGGACACCAGTCAGATTGGAGTAAGGACCTACCATATTCCACTATGACCTCATCTTAACTAATTATATCTGCAAAGACCTCTTTTCCAAATAAGGTCACATTTTGAGGCACTGGAGGGTAGGACTTTTGCATATCTTTTTGGGGGTGGTTATAAGTCAACCCATAACACCTGCCATGGGACAAAGACAATCAATGAGGTAAGAAGGGCACAGAGAGCCATTCCCCAGATGAGAACAGGGATGTTCAGAAAGGTGACCTGCCCAGAGTCGGAGCGAAGAAGTGATTACGCAGGTGATGCTGCTGGAATCAGGCAGACACACCGCCCAGGAGGGAACTGTCTGCCCCGAGAAAAGGTTGTCTTTTTTAGTTTGCATGAAGTCACCCTATGGGCGAGCTAGCAGCTCCTGTAATGGCCAAACCAGCACCAGAACCAACACAGTGACTCCTAAATATATGGCCAAGAGGTGACAGTCAACCGCGCTTGAGGCACTTCTTAGCCCTACAGCCAGAGAGCTGACGCAAGAGACAAACCCAGACTGTGGCTTCACTCTCCAAAGCAGCCAGGGCACCCTGGAGAAAAGGCCATTCCAGGCACAGTTGGAAAAATGTACACAATGGGGCTGGGACAGCGACACACCCCAGGTAGCAAGAAAGCTGCCAAAGACTGCAAGAGGTCAGAAAGACTCAGAAGCCAGTTGTAAGAGGCTCACCCTGGCCAAAGGTGAGACAGTTTGAGTAGCAATAAGAATATCTCTCAATCCATGAGTCATGTGATACTTAAACAAAAATGATGTCATTACTTGAAAACAGAAAAGCAAAGAGTAATAATCAAGCATCTATAATGCCTTTTCTCTATAAAGTACATCTTGCAATGACTAAATATTTGAAGAGGGAGAGATTCTAGGTTACTTCAGCTCACTAATGAAGATAAAATGATTGAATTAGAATGCCACCATGCCACAATCCCCAATGAATTCAAGGGTAACTGCTGAGGACAAGCAGGCATTAGCAGCCACCTGATACAAGAACATGCCAGAACTGCCCAGCTCAGCTGAGTGTGAGATACAAACCTTTATTGTCTGAAACCACTAAGTCTGGGGGTAATTTGTTATGCAGCAGTAGCTAACTAATACAGGCTCTAATGTTCAAGAGTTTTAACGCTGTATAACCCACGTGTGGTTTGTCAGGTGGTTTCTAAGGGCAGGGAGGAGAAGATCAGGTTCCTCCAAGAATCCAGGTGGTAAAATGAAGGGTCCCAGGCTTACCTGAAGATATTTGTGTATGTGTGTGTGGTGGGGAGGAGGGGAGTGAATCAGAAGGTAGCTGCAGTTAACACTCACCTTTTTAAAAGAGGAGACTTGGAGTTATTAACTGAGGGAGAGAAAAAAGCAGGGAGGCCAAGGACTGACTTTTCAGGAGGCTGGAGTGGAAGGAGCAGGTGACACCTTGGGGAGACTGAAGAAGGTAAGGAACCTGGATTCTTGCTTGTTTTCACCCTTGCTCTGAGTGGGGGTAATTTTTGTTTGTTTGTTTGTTTATGATGTGTTTTGTTTTGTTTTGCACTGGAAGTACAAAGTAGAATCCACCCATTTATGTGCTTTTATTTCTGAAGAGCTGTTAGATTCTTCTAGGAAGTGGGCAGGTTTGAAAGCATCACAGTAGCTCTTGTGTGAACTTAGGTCTGTTACCTGGCTCTTGAGATCTTTGGTTTCCTTATCTACAACATGGAGAGAATCCTGTCTTTCCTTACATTTTTATTTTTGATCACTTTCATGTGTCTGGAATCGGGACACACCCACTAATGGCTGCAAATATGAATGATAGCATTTGAGAAACGAAGAGCCCAATTTATGGGTTATTTAATGGGAGGACCGAGTGAAACCACATTCATTCATTTATTCAGTGCATATCGATCCCTACCACAACCTGGCCTGTGGGCGCCCTGGTTAAACTGGTGTCTTTATTTGTTATAATAGTCTGCGACATTTTAAAAATATGTATTTGTGCTTTCTGGCAACAAAACGATGATCCAGACCCAGCCGGACTGGTTTCTGCCTCAAGACTTGGAACTGGCTCCTCTCTAAGGAGCCCTGGGTTCTTTGGGTGGTGAAGAGAATCAAAGACCAAAATTTGGGGGCTGGGTTGCTGGTAACGGGTGGTGGAGGGCAAAAATAAAAAAGTGCCACTTGTGGGCCATCTTTAGTAATGACAGAGATTAAAAAAAAACTGTCCTTTTAGAACACAGCATCATTTCTACACCATTTCTACAGTACTTCTGCCCCAAATCACAACCTGGATCTAATCATAAGAAACACCAGACAGACCCAAGTTCAGATACACGCCTTAAAATAGCTGGTCTCCACACTTCAGCACTGGCCATGCCATGAAGAGAAAGGCTGACCACTGTTCCAGAATGACCTCACGCAATGGGCAGGGCTGGACTGGGTCCCAAACTGGGAAAAAAGGACACCAGAATATGGACTGGAGGTAAGATAAGTTTCCCAGATTCATCATTATATTCTGCTTATATAAGAGGATGTGTTGTCTTAGAATACACATTGAAGTATTTAGGGGCACGGGAGCCTGCTGCGTGAGGTTCACTCTCAGAAAACAAATACAGACACAAAGTGTTAACAACTGGTGAGTCGAGGTAAAAGGTGTGTCAGTTTTTTGGACTATTCTTGCTATTTTCCAGTCAGTCTGAAATTATTTCAAAGTAGTCTACGGCCATGCCACCCTGAACAAGCCCGATTCCGTCTGATCTCAGAAGCTAAGCAGGGTCAGACCTGGTTAGTTCTTGGATAGGAGACCAGCTAGGAAGACTAGGTGCTGTAGGTGTAAAAAATAAAAAATAAAAGGATTGTAAGCTGACAAGGTCCTTGCAATCTGTGAGGTCAACCAAGGGTTGCCTTGCCTAAAAAAAAGAAAGAAAGAAAGGAAGGAAGGAAGGAAGGAAGGAAGGAAGGAAGGAAGGAAGGAAGGAAGGAAGGAAGGAAGGAAGGAAAGAAAGAAAGAAAGAAAGAAAGAAAGAAAGAAAGAAAGAAAGAAAGAAAGAAAGAGAAAGAAAGAAAAATTATTTTGAAGTAAAAAGTCTTTTTCAAGTCCTTTTAAGGGCATTGATCAAGATATTATTTTCCGACTTAACATATTTTGTTGCTGTACTTTATGATTCTTCTATCTGGGATCTCATCAGTCACCAAAACTCCCCAACACGCTGAAAGCAGAAAGTTTTGTAACTGCCGTGTATGCGTATTTATTGTTTGCAAGTGAATCTAGTATTCAAAACAATGACTAATGCTGAAATTGAAACTAGTTTAAATGGTCTGAGGACACAATTAAGTTTAGCATCAACCTGTAAATGTCTGAAATCAATTTTCAAAATTATTTAAGAAATACGTGACTTTACTAAATTGAGCTTAAAGCAGTGACACCACATTTATTGAGCACCTATTATTTACCAGGCACGGTGCTAGGTCCAGGCCAAGTGTGGTGAACAAAATGGACCAACCGCATCCTGCCCTCACGCCCATCACCAGTCCCTGCGGGGGAGACAGAGAAGCAAACAGGCAATTTCAACTCAGTGTGGAAAGTATCAATGGGATAAGCAGACTCACGATCAAAATTCTCAACAACAAACATGGCGTGGCTACCATGCAGTCAGAAAGGATAAGGGTGCAGGGTCCCATCAGCTGCCCCTGCTGTTCCAGGAGTTAACTCTTCAATTATGGGAGCGGGGCAGGGCATCCATGAGGCTCTTGGCTACTTACTGACCTGTTAAGAAACCTTGATGTGGACACAACAGCCTTGTCAGGACCTGGGGTCATCACAGGGGCTGTGGGGGCAGCGGGGATGCTTTTTTTTTTTAGCAGTAATGAGGATTCAGATCTAAAGGACATGAGGTTTCTTTTGGTGGGGGGTTTGGGGGTGGGGGGATGAAAATATTCTGGAATTAGATGACAGTAGTGGCATGACTTTGTGAATGTACTGACAACCACCGAGTTGAAATTTCACAGGGGTTGGTTTTCGATGTGTGAATTTTATCTCAATTAAAAATAAACGAATTTTTAAAAAATATTTTGAGATCTACAGGACACATGTAGGCAGCAGAGAGTGAAATGTACACAAAGGCTGGGGGATGAGCGGGAACACGAGGCCTCGGGGTAAGTGGCCTTGGATGGCCGACTGCCTGACCCGCAAGGCTGGGCCCTCGCGGACAGTATCCTCTGTCACCTGGTGGCGGCTTCAAGAAGTTTGGGGCAGAAAACCACAGCATTAGAGAATTTCAACTCAAAGCTTCTTGCACCCCTGGAAAGTACAGAAATGCTACTGCTGGAGTCACATTTACTCCCCGCTGTCCTCGAGGGGTGGGGATAGGGGCCTGCTAACTTGGGTGCTTATAGGGCAGAACTGGGCTGGTAAACAAGTCCATTGGTCGGGTGAAGGTTGCAGTCCACCCAGAAGAAATAGTTCCCCTGACTCAACTCAACCCACCCTTCCAGACTCCAGCAGCTTCTCGAAAGAAGTCAGCGATCCAGATTTAAAGAAAAAAAAAAAAAAGTGATTTAATCACATATTTCTAAGTGGAAAAAAAAAAAAAAAAAAGCCAGCCTGAAAAGGCTGCATCTGTATGATTCCAGCTATGCAACACTCTTAAAGAGGTCCAGCTTGGAGACGGTACATCCGTGGTTGCCTAGGGTTAGGGAGGGAGTGAAAAGGCCAGAGGACCTGGGAGCCAGTGAAACTGCTCTGTATGATACTGTAGTGATGGATACATGCCATCACATTTGTCCAAATGAGACTGTACAACACCAAGAGTGAACGCTCATGTAAACTACGGACTTTGGATGATAATCATGTGTCAGTGTAGGTTCACCGATCACAGCAAATGTTGTCATCTGGTGGCGGGCGCAGATAATGGAGGGGACTCTGTGTGTGGGTGGGGGGGGCAAGAAGGTATCATGGGAAACCCCTTCACTGAAACTGCTTAAAAAGAAAGTCTGAGAAAGAAAAAGATCAAAATAATACAACAAAAAACATTTTTAGCGACGTCACATAAAATTAACCATTTTAAAGTGAACAATTCAGCGGCATTTAGTATTTTCACACTGTTTTTCCAAAATGTTTCCAAAATAAAGCCCCATATCCTACCCATCTGTCAGTTTCTCCCCATTTTTCCTTCCCTGCAGCTCCTGGCGACCACCAATCTACTTTATGTCTCAGTGGCTCATCTCCTCTGAGCAAGTCAAAATTCTAATGTGACCTGTTCTAATTTTTTAATTTGAATTCACATTCATTTAAAATATCTCTCCCATTTAAGAGTATATCCGAGGCTTGGAGTTATTCAGCTGATTGCCCCTTTGCAATTTCTATTTTACCTTTTAAAATCCAGGGGAGAGATACATCTGTATTGAGATGCAGGAAAAATGTGAGGCTCCATGAATGTGATTTGTGGCTTTCTCAGTCATTCTGGAAGCCTCCTTGTTCCTGGAATGAGTGACGAGTGACTCACTGGCCGTCCAAGGCTGGGCCCCTGTGAGAATTTCTTTTGGGATGGGAAAGGGCCATCCCCGGGGCTTTTTCCCCTGGATTCCAACCCAAACTTAAGTTGATTTTTGCTGAGGAAATGTCATGGGCATCACTTGCCAGAATATACAGCTAAGCCTTGTGTCAACACTTACCCTAAGCCAGTGGAAGTGAAACGTATACACACACCCTACTGTGAGTATTCCCTACTAAGCCAGAAATAGACAGCCTGGAAAAATATTTAGGTCACTCAGAACACGCAGAATCACATAGCAGGAATCTTTCACACCCATCTTAATACCTCTGGAGTCAGCATCTTCAAGGATAGAGAACTCGAAGTTTTATTAACCCTGGGGGTGCTGATAAAGGTGAGATCTCTTGGGAATACAGGCCACGACACCTGCATCTGGGACCCATTCCATCTGTCTCTGATCTCAGAAGTCCCAGACCTGCAGCCGGCAGAATATGGACAAAGGTCAATAATATAGGCCAAGTTCCCACGTGTGTTCCCTGGAGTTTAGCCACGAGCATCTTTCACTCTGGTCCCTTTATCGCCTTCCTAACAGAACCTGCTGCCTCCATTCTTGCCCTTCAGGGCACACGGCAGTCACAGGCAACTTTCTCAAGTGTCAACCAGATAATACCTGTCCCCTGCCCAGATCTTTCCAAAGACTGCCCATCAGAAGCAGACAAAACTCCAAATTCCTCATTGGAATCTTGAAAGCCCCCCACATCTTTCACTAACAAGTCTCCAACTATGCTTCCTCCTCCCACTCTCCCACCTTCTATACCCTGGCCTGGTTCCCACAAGCCCTGGACTATACCTCACCTCAGGGCCTTTGCACTTGCTGTTGTTTCTGCCAGAACTCCCTTCCTGAGGGTCTTCCCATGTTACCTCCTCAGGCCTCCTCTGAGCCCTCCATGATCTAAAGAAGCCCCTGGCCCTGTACCCCTTTTTCTCACATGCCTTTGTGGTTACCGCTCTCTGATATTACTTTGTTCAGATATTTGCTTATATGTGTTCACTGTCCTCTCCCTGATTAAAATGTCATCTCCACGAGGGCAGAAACCAGACCTATCTGGTTTTCCTGTGTCCCCTAGAACAGTGTTTGGCACACACAGGTCCTTGGACATTCTTGTTGGTTTAACGGATGAATGAGTTAGTGAAAGAATAAACCAGTTCTCAAAGGGGAGCTGATTTGCACTCCCACTCGGCGATGTCTGGGAACATTTTTTGGTTGGCATGACTGGGTGGAGCTGCTACTGGCATCTAGTGGGTAGAGGCCAGGGATGCTGCTAAACATCCTACAATGTACAGGTCAACAAAAAAATGTCCAGCCCCAAACATCAATCGGGTCAACCCTAGATTAATGATTGCGTGAGTTAAGTCTCCAGGTCCGTGCAGTCAAGCTGCCCGATATTAAACATCAAGGAACCTGACCAACATCCCCTTCCGGTCACCAACTTCCTTGATTATGTGGGTCACAGTTCAGCAGAAATCTCTGTTCAGTGTTTTGATTGTTGGGACGGCTTATGCAATCCATTTCATGTTAACAAGAAACATAAAGGGAAGTTAAGCTGCTAGAGATATAAGGAGTTAATTTCAAAATACGTAATTCCGTGTCCCAATCAAAGAGAACTGAAATTTGTCTAGTTCCCTGATTCTGCGGATTATTTTCTTGGTAATCATGGACCTTAAAATTAAATAACTCTTGGTGAGAACTGCTTATGTGTCATATTTCTATATTTTTAAAATAGATTTTAGAGTGGGAAGGGGCAGTGTGACTTGCTCCCCAAAGTCACTGGGGACAGGGGGACCCTAGAAGGCAAGGGTTCCTCACTTAACTGAGGCAAACAGACTTCCTGGAATAACAACAAAGAGAAAACAAAATTCTTTTTCTCTTCGTTATATTGGAGCCTGGTGTGTGTGTGTGTGTGTGTGTGTGTGTGTGTGTGTGTGTGTGTAAGCGTGCACGCGCGCACATGTCATCCTCTGTACCATCACCTGCCCCCCTCTCCTTCCTTGCCCCTCTTCCCAACAGCTTTGCTGGGGCCACTGTCAAACACAATTCCAGAGGTGTCAGGAATGCTCTGACTTCCTTCAAATGCAAATTTAACTTATCTATTCCCAAACCCCAGATGGAGAGCAAGAGAGAAATCTAAGTCAGGGTTCTCAACCAGGGGCACTTTGGCTCCTGGGGACATCTGGCCATGTCTGGAGTCACAACTGGTGGGGTGGGGGGAGCAGTGATACTGGCACCTAGTGGGTGGAGATCAGGGATGCTGCTAAAATCCTACAGTGCACAAGACAGCCCCACAACAAAGAATTATCCAGCCCCAGATATCAACGGTGCTGAGGTTGACAAAGCCTGCTCTAAATAGTAGGGGCAATTCTGCACGCTCATTGACGTGAAGGAAATATAAAGTGCTCCCCAGAGTAAACATCAGATGGAAGCCCAAGAAATGCTGTTCCCACGGCGGAGCTTGTCCTCAAGATAGCACAGCGCACTATGAGACGCAGAACTCTAGAGCAGAATCTAAGGGTTCAAATACCCACCCTGCCACCTAACCGCTGGGTGACGATGGGCAAGTCACTCAACTCTCTCTTTCCTTCAATGCCTTTAACCTTGAAACTGATAAAAGTCATGATATCTACTTCATAGGTTTGTAATACAGATTCAACAAGTTACCGTAGTTATTTCGTCCTCGTAACACAACCCTCTGATGGAGCTAATATCATCTTCATTTAACAACAACAACAAAAAAAAAATGGAGGATTCAGAAGGTGCCCTGACTTCTTCAAGGTCATTGTGAATAAAGGGTCAACCTCAGGCCAGCCTGGGAATGACCTCGGTGGACAGGGCCCTGGGTTGGAGGAACTGTGAGCTGGCAAGCAGGCTGTGGATCTCGAATCACAGAAAAGGTTTGCAAGAAATAGAGGCTGAAGCTCTTGCTCCTGGCAGCCCAACGTGGCCCATGTAGGTGACAGAGCACAAGGAACGGTGTGCACGGGGCTAGTGGCTGGATCTCCTGATGAGAGGAAGACGCCGTGTCGCTGCCCTGGTATCCTTCTTAAGAGCCAAGTAAGATTCTGATCATGTTTCTCCCCTGCAAAAATCCCAACTCTAGAACCGCACTGTCCAATATGGTAGCTGCAGGTACCTATTTAAAATTACAAATGTCGGTCCCTTGGTCACACTAGCCACATATCAAGTGCTCAGTGACCAATATGGCTACCATACCGGACAGCACAAATACAGTACTTTCCCATCCTCATTGGAAGTTCCAGCAGACATCACACCTCTACAGCTTCACTTATTAGCCCTTCAGGGTGTGGCCCCAGCCCCTGCCTGAACTAGTCCCCGGTGAACCACACTCATCTCCCTAAACTCACCTCTGCTGTGAGCCTTTGCAGGTGACACCCCTCCCACCTTCCCTGCTTAGCTGCCTTCTACCCATCCCTCAGGGCTCGGCTCAGCCCTCACTTCCTCCCCTGATCGAGATAAGTGCCCAAGCTTTTGCCTATCGCAATATGTGAAACACTAAGTCCTAATCACCATGGGCACGCTTACACTTTGTACGCACACAGCAATGGCTTTTCTGGGGGATATTTGGCAGTGTCAGGTGACAAGTAGTGAGTAGAGGCCAGGGATGCTGCTAAACATTATACAATGCAGCAGCCCCCACAGCAAGAAGTACCTGGCCCAGAATGTTGGCAGCGTCGATGTTGACAAGCCCTGCTCTAGACTGGGCAACTTCATAAAGGCAGGGGGTGTGTCCTTATAGCTCCCATCCCCCTCCACCAGCCCAGAGTCAGACATACCGGAGGTGCTCAATAAGAATCGAACGTATGAGTTTAGATGTTCTATAGGATCCTTTCCCCAGGATTCCGGTTCTCTTACGGTGTCTTTTTTTTAAAGACAATCGTGGGTCATTAGGCTGAATGATGGCCCCCCCAAAATATCCAGGTCCTAATCTCTGGAACCTGTGAATGTTACCGCATATGGCGAAAGGGACTTTACAGATGCGATTAAGGATCTTGAGATGGAAAGATCATCCCGGGTTATCCCGGTGGGCTCTCAATGCAATCACAAGTAACCCTAGAAGAAGGCAGAGGGAGGTTTCATGCAGAGGAAGATAGAGCAGAGAGAGATCTGAAGATGCTACGTTGCTGGCTTTGAGGATGGAGGAAGGGGTCCCAAGCCAGCAGCCACCAGAACCTGGAAACGTCAAGGAACAGACTTTTCCCCGAGAGCCTCCAGAAGGAGCGCGGACCTGCTGACACCTTGGTTTCAGCCCAATGAAACTACTTTTGGACTCGTAGCCTCCAGAACTGTGAGAGAATAAATTTCTGTTGTCCTAAGCCAACAAGTTTATGGCGGTTTGTTACAGCGGCCCTAGGAAACTAATACTGTCCTTCCATTCCGGGGTTCACTGGATATGGATCAGAGAGTTTTCTTTTTAATGGCATTTAGGTGCCAGGCCCCCATGCCTGCCGGCTTTGATGGCTGGAAGGAGAGATCCGACAGGAGCGGGTGAGTGAATGTGGCTGTTTCTAGATGTGGCAGCTGCTTGGCTCATCAGCAATCATGTTTATGGGTTATTCTTCCCACCTTAGTCTTTCCACTTTCGGGGATGCCAAAGGTCTCAGGCAGTCAAGCGACTTGACCCAGGACACTGCCTGGCTAGCTAAATCTGAAGCAGGGAATAGAATAAAAATTCAAACCTTTGTCCACCTGTCCGGCCTCCTGCTAACCACCTTCCAGACTCAGAGGCCTTTCTTTGATTTTCTAACATGACCTTGGGGCCTTTGCACCTATTGGTCCTTCCTCAGAAGTCTCCCATAACTGGATGCTCCTCATTCAGGCTCCTCTCAAGCTTAAGCTTCACCTCCTCAGAGAGGCCCTCCCTGACTGCACTGAGGCAAGTGGCTTTCTCCAGTTACTTTCTCTTTCATCACCCTGCCCTGCTGATTTTCTCCCAGCTCTTCTCACTCTCGGGTAATTACCTTGTTAACAGCTTTGTTTGACAGTTCAGTGTTAGTCTAGTCTCCTCCCACTCACACTGCAGACTCCAGGACGCAGGGACCTTGTCTGATCTGCCCAGGGTGTGTCCCTAGTCCATGCCTGGCACACATTCGGTGCTCAGTACATTCTGAATGAATGAATGAATGGGTGAGTGAATGTGAATGAATGAGTTTGCAGCTTCGGGAGATGTGTGCCCGAAGCCAGTCCCAACCTACCTGATCTTGGCTTTTCGAAAGGCCAGCTCCTCTTCGTTGCCAAAGTCCAGGGACACATCCTCAGTATCGTCCACCAGGGCCTGAGGGGGCACCAACGGCGAGTGGCAGGCTGGCCCCGGCCCGCGAAACACAGCCCCACCCCACCCCCTCTGCAGGCGCGGCCTCACCCCTGCGGCTGTGACTCGAGTGCCTTCTCCACACTCCAGCGCTTTTGCGGTCCAGCCCAGGCCCAGGCCCCGGGCTCCCGCATCTCGTCTTCCCGTTTCTCCCAGCGCTCCCGCAGGCTCCTCCCGTCCTTGCCTCCATCCTTCCACGCCTAGCATATCTCCGCCCCCCGCCCCCACCCCTCCCAGCCTTACCTGCTTCATCCTCCCCAGAGTCCGCCTGGAGCCCAGACCTCAAACTCCAGCTCCGCCTCTCGCCGCTGAAGGGCTAGGATGCTTGGTGGGCCCCGGCGGCGGGCGAGGTGGGGTTGGAGCCTGCGCCCCGCGGTGCCTCCTGAGAGCAGGTCGCCGGTGGGGGCGGGGCGCGCGGGGCCCAGAGCGCAGTCGCGGGCTGGGGAGGGGGACTCCGCGGCCCTGGTTGGGGCGGGGCTTGCACGGTCCCTGGGCCCCGGGGCTCACTGGGGACCGCGCCTCAAAGAGAAAAGAGCAGATGCTCAGAGTGTAAGGATCAAGAGTATAGACAGAACAGCAGCAGGGAGGGGGTGATCAGGCTCAGAAGCGGATTCGGGGACCGGACTGTGAACCCTGATCCCGGGAGGAATAGAGGGGGCGGGTCAGTGAATGAGGTGGATGTTCATCAATATTGTGTGCCAATGAGTGAATGAATGAATGAATGAATGTGTCTTGGGCAGCCTCTTTCAGGGTTTGGAAAAGGTCTAGGTTTCCCAGATGTCTGATCTCAAAAATCTCCCAGGTTCCGTATTAAAAGCAGAGTCCCAGGCCTGGCCCTGGGGATTCATAAGGCCTGAGGTGGGGGTCCTGGAATCTGCCTTTTAACAGGTGACTCAGCTGCAGCCATAGCTCGGGAACCACTGCTGACCATAATGACAGCTGCACACACAACCAGGTGACAGACACATACTGAGCACAAAATAACTATTACTGGCAGTAAGAGTGCTTCTGGATGTAAAGGCTTCCCAGGTATCTCCCAGGAAAGAAGGCATGCCACCTGACAGTGTTCCCTGGCTCAGGATAAGGTCACTTCCCCTCCTTTCTGCTTCTCCCTCTCCTGAACCCCCATCCGGGGGCAGAGGGCTGAGCATCTAGGTGCCAAGGTCCCTCGTCCTTCTCTCTGCCCTCCCGCCACTGGCAGTAGGGGCCTGTCCCTACTTCCTGGTGACCCACGAAAGGGCTACTGGTCACAAGCTTCACCCACTGCTGGCCCCGACGGGGGTGACCAGGAGGAGGAGTAGCCAGCAGAGCTGCACAGAGCTGCACAGAGCTGCCTAAGCTCTGATCCCTGGGTGGGTTATCCTTCTAGGATAACTGACCTCCTAGGGAGGCCTGCTAGGTATGTGTGGAGGGAGGTTGCTTTCCCTTGGGGACAGAATGCCATCTTTAGGGGTCAGGGGGTCATGAGTGGGGCCTGGATGCTACAGCTCTAACAAGCTCTCAGGTGATGCTTGCAGCTCTAACAGGTGATGATGCTGCTAGCCTCTGGACCATCTTTGAACGTAAGGATCTAAACCATCAAAGCCTGGTTTCCTAGAAAAATCTGTTGGCTCTCCCAGTACAAAGCCATCTTTGGGCACAGAAGAGTGTCATACTGAGAGGTTGGTCCCGAACTGTCTGAGGGGATGGGGCAGGCAGGTGGAGGTGAGAAGCCGTTGCAGAATATTTAGGGGGTTTCCTCCTACTTTGAAAATCAACAGCTGTGGGTATCTGTTAAGTTGGGGCTCAGAGAGTCCTCAAGGGGGTGAGAAGGTAGGAAAGTCCCCTTGGAAGCCCCATTTTGGGACAAACTGTCATTGTCAGCCACTGGGCTGGGGGTGCCTTGAGAAACAGCCACAGCTCCTGCCATGTGGAGGTCACTCCCAAAACACGAGGTAATGATGCTCTCCCCACCACCTGACCTGTCTGTATGGGGCTGCAGGTTGAGGATGCAGATGGTGGGGCCAGATATGGGGGTCCAGCATGTCCTCCCTAGGAGGAAGTGCCCATCCTGCACACGCACCCAGATGCAGAATCCAGGGGGTGGGCAGAGAGCCCCAGGGTCCTGCAGGAAAGTCATCATTGGCTCTGAAAACAGCAACAGTGGGGCCATTTGAGGCTGCTGGTTAAAAGGCAGATTCCAGGGCTCCACCCCAGGCTTTTGAATCTCCAGGGCCCGGGCCTGAGAATCTGTTTTCAATAAGGGCTCTTGGGAATTCTTGAGATCAGAGGCTGTTGGGAAACACCGACCTTCTCCCTTCACACTGATACCACTGCATATGGCCGCTGGGATCCTGACACGAGTCACCCTCTGCTTGTTGTGGCCAGAAGGGGTTTGGGGAGCAGAGCTGTGGGGAACAGCCTCATCTCTGATCTCTGGCCTTGGAGCCAGAACAACCAGGGGAAAGGGCTCCAGGCTCAGGCAGTCACTGGCTTCTGTTAACCTTGCAGGTTAACACCTAGAGTTGGGCAGGCCTGGCTGAGAACACGGCTCCACCACTCCTCGGCTGAGTAGCCTTGGGCAGGGGACTTTACCACTCTGACCTCAGTCACCAGATCTGTAAAATGGGGCCACATCCACTCCCATCTGGCAGGGATGGTGCCAGGGCTAGAGAAAACACAAGTAGACATCCTCCTCAGAGTCGGGGCTCAGAAAACAGTGGCCCTGGTGACAGTGACTTGCAATTATCAGCAGAGGGGCCTGGCATCCCAGGAACCTCCATGAGCTGTGCAGGACACAGGATGTGAGCCTCATGCTGGAGTCACTCCTTTTGCTGAGGGGCATCTGTCCTCGTGGGGGAACAGGAGCTGCACATCCAGCTTGGCTGGCTGTTTCCTGAGTACCTACCATGGGCCACACTGTATATGTGCCCAGGACAAATGGCAGCTGGGACAGAGGACTGTGCCCCAGATGGGCCCCCAGAAACCCTGGACCACAAGGCAGAGGTGTGGGTGTGAACTTACATGGTTGAATGCTGGAGCCCAGAGCCCAGCTGGGGGAGGCAGGAGGGGTCGGCATGGCTGGACCATACCCAGCTCTGAGCTATGCAGATATTCTGCTCTTTATTCTGTGGGAAAAAGACAGTTGGCATAGAGGGTTAATAAGTAAGGGCAGGGAGTGCATGTCATCAGACCTAGGGCTGGAAAAGGCTCTGAGCTGCTCCTGTTCCCCAATCAGGCAGTGTGGGAGCAGTGTCATTCCTGGGCCAGCAGCCACTCCTCACCCTCAGCCTGGCACTCTCTGATGGGTGGCAATCCCTAAGATCCTGCTAGTCCCTAAGATCTGCCCATCTGGCAATGGCCCCGCTATTCATCTTGGGTAGGGTTGCCAGATCTAGCAAGTAAAAATAGGGAAGCTGGTAAGATTGAACTTGAGATAAAGAACAAATAAATTTTTTTTTTAATGTAAGTATGTCTCACACAATATTTGGGATGTACTTATACAAAAAAAAATTATCAGTTATCTCAAATTCAAATTTAGCTGGATGACTTGTATTTCATCTGGCAGCTCTGTGACTCCAGGCCAGGATGCATCCAAGACCACGAGCCTAGGGCTCCCACCCTGGTGTCTGGGTAGCTGCCCCCACACCTCTTACCTTTCAGCCTATTAAAGAAGCTCTTCCTTTCACCTGACCCGGCCCCTGTCCTTCACACTGCCAGCCAGGGCAGAGCACCCACGAAGGCAGAGCAGAGGGCTGAGGGAGGAAGGTTGGTTCCTTCCGTGGGCTGCCCTCAGGGTCCCCGTTGGCCTTGCTGCCCTGCACACTCCAGGGTCCTTCACTCATCCACTCGGGTTGGGTAGGACATTACAGAGGAAGTCAGGAAGAGCCACTTGGAGCCTCTACATTTTCAGTCTTCTGAAAAATCGCTGTGTGACGGGGGAGCACTGATGCAGCGGAAACAGCAGGTGCAAAGGCCCTGAGGAGGGAAAGCCTGCGGTGTGTACTGAGAAAGGGCACCTCTGGAGGGCAGGCTCGCGGCAAGCGCTTCCAGAGCCAGCCAGCAGGGGGCAGCCGCTCCCGTCCCGCAAAGCCTTGTGGGCCGGGAGGAAAGTTTGGTGTCAACCGACGCGGAGGCAAAATGGAACCCACCTGGTGGAGCTCAGGGACCTACATTTCCTGCTCTCACCTCCGCACAGGGCGGGGAACAGCTCTGGCTGCAGGATGGGAGAGCCCCGCAAAGTCGATGCCAAGTGGAAAGGTAGGAGGGCCTGGGAAGGGTCTTGTTCCTTGGGGACCTCCTGGTCTCTCTGATAGCCACCACCATTCATTCAGCAAACGGTTTGCAGATAAGGCCCAACCCTTCCGATTCACCTGGCGCCCTGGCTCTGTCCCAGCCCCTACCTGGCAGCGCTTTTTCTTTGGCAAGTTATTTACCTTCTCCCTGTGGGGTCTCTCACCCCAGGGATGCAACGGATGATGTAAAGGGCCTAGATCCTTCCACAAACACGTTGCAAGAAAAGCGTTGGGGAGAGGAACCTTCTGGTTTAAAGAGATTTAACCATATGCAAGGTGTAGACCTTGTTAGGAATTGATGCAAACAAACTGGGAAATAAAAATATTTATGAGGTAGTTAGGGAATGAACTCAGACGGGGCATTGGAGAAGACTGAGGATTATTACTCGTTTTTAAAGGCATGATAATGATATTGTGGCTTTCAAACATTGAGATATACAATGGGTCCTCGAATGACATGATTTTGTGCAACGTCGTCTTGTTATAACGTTGATGAGAAAAAAAAAAAAAAAGGATTCTTAGCCTGTGTAGAGATTGTTCCCCATGTCTACGTGGGTTTTCTCCAAGGACTTCAATTTCCTCCCACATCCCAAAGATGTGCACGTGAGGAGAATTGTCACGTCTCAGTTGTCCCAGTCTGAAGGAGTGTGGCTGTGCGTGAGTGGCCCTGTGATGGGAGGACCTCCTGTCCTGCCTTACATCTTGAGCCCCATCCCCTTTCCCCATGACCTTGAACTCAAATAAGCATATTGTAAATCATTATCTTACTTGTATCTATTCATTTTTCTTAAGTTTATGAATAGCTCAAATTAATTTCATTCAGTGTTTAATATGAGAGGGGTTTTGGGTCTTCATTCCGAAATTTGGTGACGTTTTTGTGACCAGAAATCTGCCGTAGGAACTTAACTGTTTTTCATCTCAATTAACCTATGGTAAAATCGGTTTTGTGTTATGTTGTTCCCTTAAAGTTAGTTTCCAAGAAGCTATCCATGACACTAAGTGAGGACTTACTGTAATTCACACACCATAAAATTTATCTTTTTACAGTTTAACATTTAGTGGTTTTTAGTATTGTTTACAAAGTCATGAAATCATTAGCACTAATTCCAGAAAAATTTTATTGCCCCCAAAAGAAACAACATAATAATTAGCAGCTGTCGACCCATCCCCAACCCCCCCCAGTCTCTGGCAACCACTAATCTACTTTCTGTCTCTATGGATTTGCATCTTCTGGACATTTTATGTAAGTGAAATCATACAATATGTTGCTTTTTGCGTGAGCCTCATGTTTGCAAGGTTCATCTATGTTGTAGCAGGTATTGGTACTTTAATCCTTTTAATTGCAGAGTAATAGTTATTGTATATGATTCTGGGAATATTGATGGATATTTGGGTTGTTTTGACCTTTTGGTTGTTACAAATAATGCTGCTATGAACATTTCCGTACAAGGTTTTCTGTGCACACATTGGGTACCTGCCTAGGAGTGGAATTGCTTGTGGCTTTGTTTTTCAAAAGAGTCAGTTTTTAGAATTACATAACAAAATATGAAGGTGAAAATATAAGATGTTGGGGTTTGCTTTAAAATCACATGGAAAGGGGAGTAGGGAATGTATCGAAGCAAAACTGAAAGGCTGTATGAATTGAGAATTTTGAATTGGGATGAATACATGGGATTTATTTTGTGGGTTACATTTGTTTAAATATGTACATTTTTTTTAATGTTGGGGCTCAGAGCATCTTCCTGTCCTCCTTTTGAATTCCCACCCACTCTCTAGTAATAGAAATGTAATGGGAGCCACATGTGTTATTTTAAATCATCTAGTAGCCACATCTAAAAAAAATGAAAATGGGAGAAATTGATTATGATCATAGTTTTCTTTAACCCAATGTCCCCCAAACATGATCATTTTAACTTATAAGCAATTTAAAAATTCTGAAAAGGATATTTTACATTCTTTTTGTTCCTACTGGTTCTTCTAACCCCAGTGTTGGAAGTTTTACACTGACGGCTCATCTCTATTCAGCCTCACCCCATTTCAAGGGTTCCATGTGACTCATGGCTTCCAGATTGGACAGGATAGCTTTGTTTGGTGGCATTTAGTGCACTTTTCAAAAAGCTTGTGACTTCTTTTGTTACTTGGTTGTTTTTTTACCCATTTACAACTAGAACATTGGCCCAAAGAGGGCAGGCACCTTATGTGACTTGCTCACTGCGTACCTCGTGCCTGGACCAGTGTATTCAGCACAGAGTAGGTGGGTGAGCTAGTGAGTGAAGGACCCTGGAGTGTGCAGAGCAGCGATTCTCTCCCACGTATGTTTGCAAAGTTGGTGAAACGGAGGCCCAGGCACAGTTGAGATGTGGGACTCACTCTATGCCCCCGGCAAGATGAACGAGAGCCCCGACAGCAGCCCACGGCGGGGGCCTGCCCACATTTCGTGGCCCTCTGCTCTGCCTTTCTGGGTTTCCTGCCATGGCTGCCAGCATAGAGAAGGGCATGGGCCAGGTCAGGTGGAAGGAACACTGTGACATGGGCACAGTTTGTTCTGGATGCAAGAGGGTGAGAGTGGAAGGGTCAGCTGCCCAGACACCAGGGTGGGAGCCCCAGGCTCGTAAGTCACAGGGCTACCAGGCGAAAGATAGGACGGCAGGTAAACTCGAATTTGAGATAAACAGTTGACCATTTTTTAGTATAAGTATGTCCCAAATATTGCATGGGACATACTTACATTAAAAAAAATTATTTGTTCTTTATCTCAAGTTCAATCTTACCAGCTCCCCTATTTTTACTTGCTAGATCTGGCAACCCTACCTGGGGCCATTGCCAGATGGGCAGATCTTAGGGACTAGCAGGATCTTAGAGATTGCCACCCATTGGGAGTGCCAGGCTGAGGGTGAGGAGTAGCTGCTTGCTCTGGAATGACAGGCCCGGGGGGCTGCTGCTCCCACTTTGCCTGATTGGAGAACAGGAGCAGCTCAGAACCTTTTCTAGCCCCAGGCCGGATGCTCACACTTCCTGCCCTCACTACTTAACCCTTGTGCCAACTGCTCTTCACCCACAGACATTCTGGTATTTATCCCAGGCATGGCCTGGGATTTAGTTGGTTATCTGATGGGTGACTCAGTTTCCCCACTGGCAGTGCCTTAATGATATGCGCCCCTCCCTGGTAGGATGGTGTAAGGATTTGTAGACTGATCCATGTCAAGTGCCTGCCACAGAGAAGCTGTGCCCTGGCTGTCCTTTCTGCAGTTGCCACTCCTGTCCCCTCCATGTGGTCTCGTCTGGCTGCTCGCTCATTCTTGCTGAGGCCTCTTCTGCAGTCCTGTGATACTTCCTGTCTCTGCTGGAAGTTGGCCCCGGCCCCTTCCAGTCTTCCCTCGCCTGGAGTGGGAGGCCTTCGGTAGGCCAGCGGGGTGTTCTCCTGGGGGAAAACTTCAGGCCAGGGGGCAGAAGGGACAGCCAAGCTTCGATATGTCCTGCTTGGCCTCCCAAGCAACCTGGCGTCCTGTCAGGCCAAAGAGGAGTTGGCAGACGGGCCAGAGAAAGTCTCTCGTTACTCCAGGCTGTCCCCCTGCAGCTCAGGCCTCCTCTTGGAGTAGCAGGAGGTGGCGAGTCCCTCCCACGGATGCAGTGCCAGGAAGATCATAACGCTGGTCTCTGCCCCAGGAGCTGGAGGTCTAGTCAAGTGACCCCTATTAGAGAAGGTGGCTTTCACTGCCATGTTCTCACCGGGCCCTGCTTGGTGGGGACCTGCCAGACTGTCCCACCTCACCCTCCAGCACTCATCATGCTCTGGTGACACTGGCCAAGCTAAGATTTTCAGAAACGTCCCACCCGCTTCCTACCTAGGGCCTTATATACCTGCTGTTTCACCTGCCAGAAGCCCCCCTCCCCTCCAGCTTTTCTTAGGACTGAAAATACAAGATTTTCTGTTAAGGCGCCTTCCCTGACTCCCAGCTCGTGTCCCACCCAATAGCTCAGTCCCTCTCTAGTCTGGGATCTCGACACGGGAGCTGGCACTTTCCACGATCTCTGATTGTCTTGTTTTCTTATTAGTTTAGCAATCTTGCTCCTTCTCATCCCCACCCCCCAACACACACACTAGGGTATTATCACCATAAGAACAGGCGCCCCTTCTGTCCGCCTAGCATGATGCGGGGCACACCATGGGCACTGCACACGTGCCTGGTGAGTTAGCAAAGAAGAGACAAACAGCATCGGGAGATGTGCGGAGTCGTCTGGGCCCATTGCACCGATGATGATGCTTCCTTCCGGTCAGGACACACAGAGGCCTGGCTTCCCGCCCAGGGGTCCGGTCCCAATCCAGGCTTTTCTCAAACACCACAGACACAGATTGGGATGGAGTGGGCAGCGGGGACTGGTTGGCCCAGGCCCCAGCTCAGAAGCCCTGGCCTGCGCTGACCTCATGGAGGAGGAGCCCATGTGCCTCCTGGCTGCTGGCCAGGCCGCTCTGCGAGCCAGCAGGCAGGGAGCCACCACTTACGGGAAATGCTTGACTGAGGAGAAAAGGTTGGTGGTGTTGTTTGGCCCAAGACGGGCCCTCGTCCAGATGGGTCAGGAAGCCTGTGCAAGTGTTCAGCTTCTCCCGGGAGCAGCAGCTGCTGGCCGAGAGAGCGCCTTACGAGAAGGCTGAGGGCCACCTCTCCATCCCTTCCTCCCCGTTTACAACAACAAAACAACAACAACAACAACAATAACAATGATATTATTAATAATAACATTAATAAAAGAAAAAGCAGTTTGTAAAGTATTTTAACGCATCCTGAGAGGCAGCCATGGGTGGTGGCTGACAGGCTCGGCAGTCAGATTGCCTGGATCAGAAGCTCAGTTCCACCTCCTGTCAGCTGGGAGGTCTTTCAAGTTACCTAATCTCTCAGCCTCAATCCTCTGGTGTGTGAAATGGGGATAATTATGACACCTTCTTCTAAGGGCTGGTGGGAGGAGCCAAAGAGTTAGCATTTGCCCGCATGCTTAGGACATTGCTTGCACGTTGTGTTTGCTAAAGTAATCATGTCAGTCAACCTTTATGACCTCCCCAGGAGGTAAGCAAGGTGAGCGAGATGGTGCCCATTGTACGGATAAGGAGACTGAGGCTCAGATTGGTTCTTTTTTTAAGCAGATGCACACAGCCAACAAGTGGTAGAACCACGAGCAGACCTCAGGTCTCCGCCTCTGGCTCAGAGCTGTGCTCACCACTCAGAGGTGGGGTGTGAAGTCCAACCAAGCTCCTTTTCCTTTTTTTTTTTTTGTTAGCATCACATCCTTAGGCTTTGTTCTCTTATTTAAAATATTTTTATTTTTCTATTATGTTAGTCTCGGGTATACAATATACTGATTAGACATTTTATAACATTTATATAACTTAGGAAGTGATCGCCTCGATAAATGCAGTACCCATCTGACACCACACATAGTTATTACAATATTATTGACTATATTCCCTTGCTGTACTTTACATCCCCAAGACTAGTTTGTAACTACCAATTTGTACTTCCTAATTCCTTCCCCTTTGTCACCCTCCCAACACCTCTCCCATCTGAGAACCCTCGAAATGTTCTCTGTATCTGTGAGTTTGTTTATGTTTTATTTGTTCACTTTATTCTTTAGATTCCACACGTATGTGAAATCATATGGCATTTGTCTTTCTCTGCCTGACTTAACTCCACTCAGCACACTATCCTCGAGATCCATTTATATTGTTGCAGATGGCAAGATTTCATTCTTTTATTTATTTCTTTGTTTATTTTTATAGCTGAGTAATATCCCATTGTATAGGTGTACCACCTCTTCTTTATCCATTCATCCATTGATAGACACCCAGGTTGCCTCTGTAACTCAGCTATTGTAAATAATGCTGAAATGAACATATGGATGCACATGTCCCTTCAAAGTAATATTTTAATTCTCTTCGAATAAATGCCCAGAGGTAAGATTACTGTGTCCTTCTTTGTCTGTTGTTATAGCCTTTGTTTTAAACCCTATTTTGTCTGGTATAAGTATTGCTACCCCAGATTATTTTTCATTTCCATTTTCATGATATATCTTTTTCCATCCCTTTACCTTCAGCCTGTGTGTGTCTTTCAATCCGAAGTGAGTCTCTTGTAGGCAGCACATGTAGGGGTCTTGTTTTCCTTGCCAAGCTTTTGACCCGAGGTTGCAAAGCATGGACTTGAGGTGCAAGACGTGTTTGCATTCGACCTAAGTAGTTTAAAAGAACAAATAAACAAATGGAGTTAATGGAGTTACTTGCTAACTTATAAAAAATCAGATATCACATTTTTATTTTGAAATCCACATTTCCAGTTTCTCTTGAGAACCTGGAAGCTCAGGCAGCATCAAGCCTGCGTCCCCCATGGCAGGAGCTGAGCAGTGACTGTCCCCCTTTATATGGGGTTTACTCTACCCAGTAACCAGTTAGCTCATTTACATTCTCTGTCTGCTTCTGGTAAGATGCCATATTTCCTTAGAACCCGGTGTCTTAGGTGAAGTTACCCGTGACAGTGATTCAGGTGAATGTGAGGTATTAGGCAGTGTCCCCAGGGACCACAGGGACATGTGCTGTGATGGAGGAAGGCCACCCAGGCATGTGATACTAGGCAAAGTCCCACAGAGGCGTATCAGCCTCCTGGGACTGCTATGGTTTAAATAACAGAAGTTCTTTGTCTCATAGTTCCGGGGGCCAGAATCCCAAGATTGGGGTGTCGACAGGGCCACGTGTTCTCTGAAGGCCCTTGGGAGGGGACCTGTCGCAGCCTGTCCCCGGCTTCCGGTAGTTCCTTGGCTTGTAGCACCATCCCTCCAGCTCTCATGTGGCATTCTCGTGTGTGTGTGTCCCTATCCACATTTCCCCTTTTTATAAGGACACTGGTCATGTTGGATTGAAGGCCCACCCAACTCCAGCGTGACCTCATCGCAACTAATCCCAGTACCAGTATTAGTTCTGAGGTGCTGGGGGTTAGGACTTCAGTGTGTAAATTTAGGGAGGGAGAGCACAATTCAACCCATAAAAGAAGGTAACAGTGGCTCACTTCGAGTCTCTACTCAAATGAAGGAGTTGGGTTATTTATACTCCTCCATCAGCAGCCATTGGCTAAGGGCTGTCCCCAGCATGGGCAGGAATCCCCAGGTGCTTCCGGCTCTGAGCACACACAGGCAAAGTGCGAGGGTTGCCCTAAGCAAAGAGGCACGGGGGTCCTGTGGTGGTGCTGTGGGCACTCAAGGGCACGAAGGTGGGGAAGAGGTGCAAGGGATGTGGGCACCCGCTGCCCGCCATGCATTGGGTGCACTAGAGGTAGAACCTTCACTTCACACTTGCCATCCATTTGCTTTGAGTTAATTGACCCCATATGAGTTCCTGGCATCTCAGTGCCTTCCTTTCTCTAGGTACAGGCCACATGAGCTGGGTCTGGAGCTGCTGGGGACAGGGGTAGACCATACTCATTCACCCGCAGTCCATGTGTACCCTGAGCCAGCTGGCACTCAAGGACCGTTGGCAGGCAGAGGTATGCAGAACCCTCATACCTGTCAGCCTCATTTACAGAGGGGCTGAGGAGCCCTGGAGAAACGAGATTCCCCCAGCTCCAAAACCCCTCCTGTGGGTGCTCAGTTATAACCAAACACAACTCGTGAAATGCAGCATCTGTACGCGGGAAGGGGCGCCAGAAATGAGGATAACTGGCAGGAAATAAGGGTCTCAGAGTGGGAGATTTGACTTAGCACCGAGGCTTGGGGTCCGGGAAGAGTGGTGGCTCCAGGCATGTGAACAGCAGTGCCCAAATCAGTCCCCACCTCAGCCACCTTGGCACTGAAGTACTTGTGTGCAGTATGACATGAGGAGGGAGGCAGCTATACTGATGTCTTCCCCAGAGGGAATGGGTGACCTGATGGGCGGCAGCGTCATCCCGCGAGAGCATCAGGGTTTGAGCTGAGTCCCCGCTGGGCTGGCAGCCCACCTGGGATCTCTGTGCCCTGTCCCGCTCCACAGACGGTGGCAGCAGTGCAGTGGCCCTGGCTCCACCTTCTGCAGTGGCGGTGGCAGTGGTCACAAACCCGTGACTCTAACCCCACCTGCAGCTGAGCATAGCCGAGGCCAGCAGAGGTGAGAGAATGAACCATAGCTTGATGTGCTGGGGACATCAGTGCTTGTAGAACCAACGCCGTGGCCATACACCACGGCACATAGGAGCAGACACTCCAGGAGGCTGACAGCCTGGTTCAAATTCTGGCTCTGTCACGTTCTGAGCACTGTGAAATAGCCTGGGCTAGGCTGCTGTAACAAACAGGCCCTACATTTTCTGTGCCTTAACATAAAGGGAATTTATCTCTTGTTCCCGTAATAGTTGGGGGCTGGTGTTCAAGCTGGCAGGACAGTTCTCCACTTGGAAGAACCCAGTTTCTTTCTATCAGGTGTTTCCACTGTGCCCGAGACCTCATTGTCCTTCATATCCAGAAAGAGGAAGAGGAAGGAGAACCTGGGGGAGGTAGAGCCAACTCTCTTAGAGGACCCAGAAGAGGCAGAGATGCCACTGGAGAGCATTTGGTCATATGACCACACCCAAACACAAGGGAGGATGGGAAATGCAGCCCCGTCGTGTGCTTGACTACAATCCTGGTTTTATAAAGGATAGAGAAGGTGGCTTTCAATGGCTCTCTATCAGCATCTTCCATAATGTGAATTAATGTCTCTGGGGTTCCATCTCCTCGGCTTTAAAACGGGAGTGATAACCATCCTTTCCCACAGAAAGTGCTTGCACAGTGCCTGGCACATGGTAAACTCTTTATCAATGAGTACCCACTGTTACAGATACCTGTAGCCAGCCTTGAGGTCTTGGTTGTATTTGAGAAGGACCATGGACAAGGCTGGACCTCCTGGCACTCAAGCAGGTGAAGTGAGGGCATATTGAGATTTGGAACATTAAATGAAACAGGACCACACTTGGACACCATCGGGAAAACCGAAGTTTCTGCTGTTACACAGCTCTCCAAGAATTCAGTTCAACATTCTTCATGTTCAGACGTGTATGGTGAGTCAGCACTGTGTTGCCAGTTACGGAGACTAATCAGCTGTAGCTCCTGCTGCTCAGAGCCCTGAATGAGATGACCAGCAACCCCAGGGCTGGTTGGACGTGGCCAAGGTGCCCTGAAGACTCAGTCTTCGTTTCTCAGACTCACTTCACGCCTTCAGGACACCACATTCATCATTCATCATTTTAGCTCAGTTCACTTTTGGAAAAACCCTGCAGTACAGCAGAGGCCCCACCCTGAACTTGATTGGCCCAGGCATGGCCACTTCTGCCTAAGGGGTTGTGTCAAGACCCCTCCCTCTGCTCCAGCCACAGTCAAGGGCCCTCACCCAACTTTGCTTGAGGAACTTCTGCTCACAGGATCTCAACAGTCACCAAATGTCCTTCTGAAGCAGATGAGGCAGATGAGGCCAGGCTTGTTGGACTCACTTTTTAAATGGGACATGGGGGCCAGAGAAGGGAAGGGACTGGACTGAGGCCATAAGATGAATGAGACAGAGCCAGGCTCCTCACAAGGCAGTTTCTCCACTTTGCCCTTGACTCGCCTTCCTGTTATCCATTCCCCAGCCCACACTGAGAGACCGTTGTCAAACAGTAACCAGATTCTGTGGAATCCTGCTTGAAGCTCTGCAGAGGCTTCCCACTGTCTGCACAATCCAACCCCAGCCCTGAACTAGGCAGCACGCAGCCCTGGAGACTCCCCAGATCTGGCTCCTTCCACCCTCCCAGCCTCACTGACTGCAGCCACACCGCCATGCTTACTCCCGCCTCAGAGACTGCACCCTTGCTGTGTCCTTTGCCTGCCATGCCCTCCACATGCCCTGGCACCTTTTTCACATGTGGCTGGCTCTTTCATAGACTTTAAGTGGCAGTTCAAATATCACTTCCTAGAGTAGCAACAGTCTGTGTCCCACCTGGACTTCTTAGCACTTATGGTCCCCATGCCTGCAAACACCCTCCATTTTTTGCTTGGGGGTGCTCTCTCTCTCTCCTTTAGAACCTTCTAGGCCCAGCAGTGGGTTGGCAAAGCCCAAAGGAGCTCCCCTACCCTGTGACTTTTATCCTACCTGAAGGGGCCCCATAGCCCTTGCCCTCCTCCCCCCAAGCAGATGGGTATCTCTGAGGCTCCTGTTCCACGAGGTCTCCTGGAAGTCCCCAGCAGGACTGAGCCCCAGTTGCCCACAGTGCTCATCTGCTTAATAACACACCCCGAATTGGCCTCCCCCTCCCCTGCCTCACTCTCCTGTCTCTCACCCCTGCTTCCTTCCATCCCCTCATATCCTGGCCTTGGGGTTGCCTTCTGGAATGGTTCACACCAAGACACATCCTATCTAAAGGGGGTTGATTGTAGCCCCAGAAAACATATGTCCACATACTAACCCCTGGGACCGGAGAATGTGACCTTATTTGGAAAAAGCGTCTTTGAGGATGTAATTCAGGATCTAGAGATGTGATTCCTGCAGTCCCAGGGTGGGCCCTCAGTCTAGTGGCTGGTGTCCTTACAGGGAGAGCAGCGGATGCACGGAGAGAAGGGAGAAGGTCATGTGTAGACAGAAGCAGATATTGGAATGATGCATCTACAAGCCAAGCAATGTCAGGGATTGATAACGGCCCCGGAAGTGAGGACAAGTGTGGGACAGATTTCTCCTCAGGGCCTCCAGAGGAAATCAACCCTCTGACTCCTTGATTTAGGACCTCTGGCCTCTAGAACCGTGGGAAAATAAATTCCTTTCATTTTAAGCCGCCCAGTCCGTGGTGTGTTATGCAAGCAGCCCAGGGAGACAAACACAGCATCTACATATTCTGCATGTGGAGTGTGACCCCACATGACCCACATGACCCACATCACTCGGCACAACACACAATAGAGCATCTTCTCTGTAAAGATCTAGGTGGTGTCTTTGTTTACTGCCATTGTCCCCACTAGCATGAAAGCAGGTCCTGACTGTTTTCCCCCACCCCCACCTCATAACTCCAGCCTGAGTCATGATTGGCCCACTATACATAATTGATGAACGAACCCCGGTGAACCCTAGTCCAGTGGTCCTTGTCTACTCCTGCTCAGATCTCGCATGACCCAAAAGACAAAAATTCATTCCCAGTTAAACTTGGCACAGTGCATTCTCTTCAGGCCCAGGGACTCTGAACCCATTAGAATCCCCTGGACATGTTTTCACAAGACCCGTGCCCTGCCTCACCCTGAGACTCTGAATGAATTGGTCCAAGGTGGGACCCTGACAGCATTTTTTAAAGTTCTTCTAGGTGACCTCAAAAGAAAGGGATCCTTCATGCCTCTAAGAGAAGCCCATGGGTGCCCGCCTTAGGCCTTGGATGCCAGAAAAGAGGGGAAGGGCCACAGCTAGACTGGGGGTGTGGCAGGGGTGCAGGGCTCGGACTAGGCCATCTACCACTCCTCATCCCTCTCCACAGCAAATAGGACTCTAAATAGAAAGATTTTCCCATGTGGCTTGTGGGCACTGCAGATTCATTGTGAGAGTCTTTAGAGTCAGGCTGGCTTTGTTTTCCCCTCAGCATCCTCTGCCTGGGCCTGGCATATAGTAGGTGCTCAGTAAACAGGTTGAGATAATAGAGGCATGCAAGAAATTGATAACCAGTTAGTTGGAAACAACCAGGCCTTTCTCCACTTCTGCTTCACACATCCAGTGCCTGCTCTGGGTGGATAAAGAGTTGATGCTCAATGCACGTCTGTTGATTAACCAAAGGAAAATGTTGACAGCTCTTCCAGAGGCACTTCTTCCTGACTCTGGCCTCTTGCCCACTACCCTGCTGGGGTTTGGGGGGCTTCTCCTCCCACCACTTGGTCTGAATGTTCATCCAGTTACACAAATAAAATTTGCTCTATTCTACTCTTTGGTGCGGCAAAAACTACTAGCTGACCACAGTATCTTCTTACACTGAAAAAGAATTTTAGTTGGCTCATGCCCCAATCAGTTGAAGACTATCTTTCTTGGCCTCCCCCACAGTTGTTGTGGTCATGTGACCAAGCTAGTAGAAGTCAGTTATACTACTTTGAGGTTGTGCCTTGCCCTCTGGAATGCAGTTGTGATGACAGGAACTGGAGCAGCTATTTTGGATCCTGAGGTGGAAGCTGTGAGTAAAGATGGAAAAGCCAAGCAAAAGAGCAAGCTTGGATTTCTGTACCATGGAGCCACTCTTCCTATTCTGATGGCTTGTCCGCATACTGTTACATGAGAGAGAAATACACTTCTGCATTGATCTTTGTTATAGCAGCCAACGTGCAAAAATGGTTAAATGGATGTTCATCCACTGTGGAGTTATGTTTGGGATAGTTTGAGTTAAATGTTGGCTTTGTGGCCCAAGTTTGGGGACACCTCTTAAAGAGACAGGCAGTCATCCAGGCCCCAGGGGAGCAGAAACAAGCTATGATGAGAGGTTCTCGGGACTGCCAGACAGAGATGGGGACCTTCAGTATTAAGATGCTTGCCACAAAAAGCAGAGGCTCCCTTATGAGTCCTGATCTAAAAGACACAAAGGCAGACTCTCCAGAAAAGTGCTGCTTTTCTCATGGCCCAAAGAGGTTGAGCAACTTGGACAAGGATCCCCTGGCCAAGTGGCAGAGCTGAGACTAAGTTCAGATGTGTGTGACCCAAAGCTCGGACTTGTCTCCAAATCACACTCCCTCAAAATCTGGGGCTCAGGTTGAGGAGTGGGGCTGCTAGGACTAACTCCAGACCCTAGCGATGGCCCTGGGTTCTGTCCCCATTGCCCATTGCTTGGTGTCGTAGGGTTGGGGAAGAAAAGGGTTGGAGCTGGGCAGGTGAGGGCCCTAGTCCTGCTGAGGGGACAGCCGTTCCTGACTAGCATGGCGTCAGCCTTCTTTGGGTACACTTGGGGCTTGGCTAGAACTCACTCTTAGCAACCTCCTTTGCCCAGATTTCCACACCGCGACCCTAGGGCCACTTGGCCAGAAAACTCTACTGTGGAATCTCGTCCTTTGCACTGTAGGGTGTTTATTTACCATCTCTATGCACTAGATGCCAGAATCATCTGCTACCCAATGGTTACAACCAAAATGTTCGCCGACATTGCCAACATCCCCCAAGGGGTTCGATATCCTGGTGGCGAATGCCACCCCCATCGCCTTCCCTGTGTGCCCTCCAGGTAGGGAAACAGGCCTGCGGAGCCGAGCTCGCCCAGGGGTCTGCAGTGCCTGAGGGCTGCTCTCCCACATTCCTTGGTACACGCAAGTCTAGTGCACACCCAGTAAGTCACTGCAAGCAGTGGCCATCCTCACCGTGGGCTCTCCGCCTGTGCTGGGCAAGAAGGAGGCAGCAGAGCCCCAGGAGCAATAAACACCCATACCCCTCGCTCTGCATCTCAACTGCTCACTTGTTCTGCTTTCCTTTCCTTCGTGGGATCTCTTCTCAAATAAACTATGTCGACCCTCACCCTTATCCCAGGACCCCTTATCCAGGGAGCCCGGGGACTGGGTCCCATTCTGCATACACTTCCTGCATTCAGGATTCTTGGTTCCTTTTTGCAATCCCAAGTCTTCTGGGCCTGAGAAGCGAACAGACCACTGTGCTTGCCCTTTGGCTGGGGTCACCTGGTCAGCACTGGTGTAGCGCTGCAGGTGTACCTGGCCGCTGTTCATTCTGATGCTATGGATCCTTTCTACCGCTGATGCCCTGCTGAATTTTTTTAGAAAATGTTTAATTAGAGTTGGCATTCAATACTATTTTATATTAGTTTCAGGTGTATAGCATAGCAGTGAGACATTTATATAATTTGTAAAGTTATCCTCCCAATTAGTCTAGTACCCATATGGCACTACACATAATTATTACAATATTATTGACTGTATTTCCTATACTGTACTTTATATCCCCATCCTACTGAATTTTTATAACAGCCTTATGAGATGTAATTCCCACACCACACACTTCGTGTATTTAAAATGTACAGTTCAGTGACTTTTAGTATAGAAACAGAGTTGTCTGGTTACCACCACAAACAATTTTAGGACGTTTTCATTACCCCAAGATACCGTGTACCCCTTATTTGTTATGCCCCAAACTCCTCATCCATTCTACCCCCGCAGTCGTAGGTACACATCTATCTATTCTCTGCCTCTATACATTGCCTATTCTAAATAGTTCATACAAATGCATTCAGACCGTATGTGGTTCTTCGTGTCTGGCTTCTTTCACTGAGCTTGATGTTTTCGAAGCTTATCTATGTCATAGCAGGTGTAAGTACTTTATCCCTTGTTATTGCCAAATGATATTCCATTGCATGGCTAGACCACATTTGATTTATCCACTTGTCCGTTGGTAGATGTTTGAGTTGTTTCCACTTTTGGCTGTTAGGAATATGCTGCTATAAAAATTTATGTACAGGTTTTTATATGGACATAAGTTTCCATTTTTCTTTGGTAAATACTTAGCAATGTACTTGCGGGGTCATATTCTATGTATCTTTTGTACCTTTTGAGTAACTGCCAGACTGTTCTCCAAAGCCTTACTGAACTAAAAAACAACAACATTTTAATGGAAGTATAACATAACACACGTACAGAAAAGTGCAGAATCATAAACGTACAATTTAATGCGTTTTCACACAGTGAGCAGTCCCCTGCAACCAGCACCCGGATGAAGAAGCAGACCATTTCCACCCTGGAGACCCATCTCCGTCCCCTCCCTGCAGGGGGACCTCTGCCCAGCCTTCCAACAGCATGGTTTTGTTTTCCTTCCTGGATGTAAAATATTCTGCACCCTGGTAAAGGATGGCAGCCCATTGTTCATAAGCTTCTCCTCCCAGGAATCCCTTTTCCTGTTTCCATGCCCAAAGGAAGGAGGCCTTAGGCTGGGACTGCGCCAGAGGGAAACCACACCAAGCCTCCAACCGCCTACCGGGAGTTTTAGGGGATTTCCTGAGGTTGCAGAATCAGGAGATGTTTTGATTGGTCATGGCTTGGCCCACACTCAGCCTAAAACTGAAAGCTGGGGTTTGGACCAGACTGCTACTTCTCTTGACTGGGATTCGGCCATGGGACAGACACAATAACTTCAAAGCCTTAACGTGCTGAGGCTGAGAGGCACGGGCCGTGCATCTTCATCATGACCTCAGAATCATCCTGAGAGCCCACATGTTTTAGTGTGGCTGGGATATAGCTGGATGGGAGGGAGCATGCAGGACTTGGGACCACATTCTCCGCAAGTGTGGCTTTTTCAGGACTGTGCTGAGAAAAAGCAATGACACAGCTGCTGTTACACTGTACTGAGAAGACCCCAGAGGAAGCAGAGTGTGCCCTTCTGCTGCCCTCTAGATGGGTCCTTCCACCTCTGCACCCTTTCCCACCTGCGTTCTGCACAGGGGCAGAGGTGGAGTTTTGAGGGGGACGTGGGTTGACAGGCAAGGACTACTCAGCAGACAGGCTTCTAGGCCCTCTGGCTTCCACTGGCCAATGAGGACCCAGACAAGAGATGGGAAGTTCGAGGAGACTGAGCTAGAGGTAGCTATTTTTCTGGCTCCCTCCATTAATAATCAACAAAACCAGACACCCGTTAATAAAGTGCTGCGGACCGTTTTATTCAGTCATGCTGTTGCAATCAGCCAGAGGGCCCAGCGAGAACTGGACTCAGCTTCCCTGAAATAAAGGGCTGGTGTCTGTTAAGGGAAAGGCACCAAGGGGTGGAGAGGGGCTTTGTCCATGTGACCAGGCCACCAACCAGGATTTGTTAATTGATGCTTATCTGGAGGAGAAACAGACTTCTGCCATCTTGATGACAGGAGGCAGTGCTCACGTTGAAGCAAGATGCCCCACGAGCTTAGGCCCTTCTCCTTCCTCTGGACTGGAGGGGGATCAGCTCTCTCCTCCAACGTTTGCATTTCGAAGAGACAACACTCAGGTCCTGGAGGAAACAGTTTGGTGTGGCAGATTTACATCTCAAAAGGCAGAGAAATGATTTGGAAACTTTTCTCCAGGATTCAGTGAGATCTCTATGATCCCCATAGCGCCAGCTCTTCGGGGTGATCTCCAGTGTGCTCATCTCAGGCATTGCCTGTTAGAAAAGCAGAATGTCAGGTGAGACCCACTGAATTAGAATCTGCTTTCAAAAGGTTCCTGCAAGATCTTTTTGTGGATAAACTCTCAATCAGTATCACCTTGGTTGCTCATTGGAATCACCAGGTACCTGGATCCCATCCCTGAGAGTTTGATGTAGTGGGTCGAGGTGCAACCTGGGCGTCAGACCCTTTAAAACGCCCCAGGTGATTCTAATATGGAGCCAGATGTGAGAACCATTGGTTTAAGTCTTTGTTTCCAGTCTTGGCACCACTGACATTTGGGGCCAGATAATCCTTTGTTGCAGGGCTGTCTTGTGCCCTGAGGGATGTTTAGCAGCATCCCTGGCCTCCATCCATTAGATGCTAGTAGCACCACATCCCCAGTTGCATTAACCAAAAATGTCTCCAGACATTGCCATTGCCCTTCTGGGGGAAAGTCATCCTTGATAGAAAACCAGTCTTCTAAATTCTCTACTAACCCCGCTCCCAACATACAACCAACGGCTTTCCTACTTGTTTCCCCTGCTTCTTCTCTCTTAGCTCTTCTTAGTGTCTCTGGGATTTACTTTGTTCTAATTGGCCCAGTCGTTAGATCCTTTACAGCTGCAGTTCTTCCTGTGTGTTCCTGGAACCAGCAGCCTCAGCATCACCTAAAAACTTGTTAAAAACGCAGGTTCTCAGGCCCCATTCAGACCTACTGATCTGTAAAGTTTGGAGTTGGGGACCAGCAGTCTGGGATCCAACACCCCTCCAGGGAATCCTATGGTGTGCTAATGTCCAGGCAGCCTGTGAGAGAATATTTTTGTCTCCCTTTCCATTTTGTGAAGGTGGAAACTAAGGGGTCCAGAAGTAGAGCCATTGCTCGAGGTCACACAGGTTTGACTCTAGCTCTGTCTTTAGCTTGCAGGGCTGCCATAGCAAATTCCCACAAAATGGTGGATAATAACAACAGAAATTCATTCTCTCACGGTTCTAGAGGCCAGAAGCCCCAAATCAGGGTATCAGCAGGGTCATGCTTCCTCCGAAGGTTTTAGGGGAAAGTCTTTCCTTGCCTCTTCCAGTCCCTGGTATCTATCAGAAATCTTTGGTATTCCTTAGCTTGTGGCAGCATAACTACAAACTCTGCCTCCATCTTTGTATGGCCCTCTCCCCTGCATCCTTATGTTTCAAATCTTCCTGTCCTTTCTCTTATAGGGTACTAGTCATTGGACTTAGGGCTGACTCTAACTCTAGGCCGAATTCCTGTCAAGATCCTTCATTGCATCTACAAAAATCCTATTTCCAAATGAGGTCAAATTCACAGGTACTAAGAGTTAGGATTTAAACATATATTTTGCGGGGGATACAATTCAACTCACTACATTCTACCTTCTTCATTTCTTTCCATCGTTCTGCTTTCTATATAGAGCAAGAGAGAGAGGTGGGGGCAGAAAACCTGAGCAGGTACATAAGACAGGTAGGCCTCTTTACTCATTCTTCTTCTTGGGAGGAATCTGTGAACAGTCTTTATCACTGTCAATGTAACTTACATAGAAATAGACCCCCCCAAAAAAAAGAAAGAAGGAAAGAAAGAAAGAAAGAAAGAAAGAAAGAAAGAAAGAAAGAAAGAAAGAAAGAAAGAAAAAGAAAGAAAGAAAGAAAAAGAAAGGAAGGAAGGAAGGAAGGAAGGAAGGAAGGAAGGAAGGAAGGAAGGAAGGAGAGGGGAAGAGAGAAAGGGAATGGGGGAGGGGATAAAAGCAGGCAAGATGAAGCAACACATTTTTAGAAGGTAAAAGCTAAAGATGATGACTAGCAGAGTAGGAAAAGGGGACATCTGAGAACTGACATGACCAGATTCCAATGGGGCTGTACCTTACCTCCTAGAAAGTAGAACAAGAGGACCAAGATGCAGAAAACAGGAGGGAAAGGGTAAAATTCGAGGCTCGATCCAGGACACCTGACATTTGACTAAAAGAGGCTCCATACACTGAGAACTGAAAACACAAGGGAGGAAATTACCAAAGAGATAATATAAAAAATTTCCTGGAACTGAAGAATACAGAGCAGCAGATGAATGATGGTTCTTAAAATAGCTTGTGCCAGTGAATGTGGTGAGAAAGCACCTTGGAAGTGGTGAGTTTGGTATTGAGGTGGAGGATCAAAAGTCATTCTTACTTTTTGATGGGCTACAGCAAAAGCCAAGTTAAGAGGGAAATTTATAGCTATGAATGTTTATATAAGAAAGAGAGATCTCAAATAAACAGCCTAACTTTATAACTTAAGGAGCCAGAAAAAGAACACACTAAACCCAAAGCTAATTCTAGGAAGGAAATAATACAATTATTATATTTTAATAATAAATATTATTTTTAATAAATAATAAAAATTAAATCAGAGATAAAATAGGGATTAGAAAAACAATAGAGAAAAATCTATGAAACCAAAAGTTGTTTTTTGGAAAAGATCCACAAAATTGACAAACCATTAACTAGATGGATTAAGAGAAAAAGAGTACCCAAATTACAAAAATTAGAATGAAAGTGGGGCATTACTACCAATTCTAGGGAAATAAAAGGAGAAATAAAAGGAATTATAGCAGAGTACTATCAACATTTGTATGTCTACAAATTGGATAAACTAGAGAAAATGAACAAATTCTAAAAAAACTACCAAGACTAAATAATGAAGAAATAGGAAACCTGAATAGACCTAAAACTAATAACAAGGTTAAATCAGTAAGCAAAAATAGTCCTGGACCTGATGGCTTCGTGATGACTTGTACCAAAAATGTAAAGAAGAACTAACATCAATCCTTCTCAGACTTTTCTAAAAAATGGAATAGGAGGGAACACTCCCTAACTAATTCCTTAAAGCCAGCATCACCCTGATACCAAAGACAAGACACTTCAAGAGAACTGCAGACGCATATCCCTTAAGAACATCGATGCAAGAATCCTCAACAAACCAAATTTGGGAGCATATTGAAAGGGTTATGTACCATGACCAAGTAGGATTTACTTTTGAATTGCAAGGATGGTTCAACATATAAAAATTAATCAGTGTAATCACCATACTAGCAGAATGAAGGGAGAAAAAGCACATGGTCACCTCATTTGATGCAGAGAAAGCATTTGTCAAAATTCAATAAACTTTTGTGATAAAGACACTCACCAAAATAGGAAGAGAAGGAAACTTCCTCAGCATAAAAACTATGTGTGAAAAATCCACAGTGAACATCATATTCAATTATGGAAAACTTGGAAGCTTTTCCCCTAAGATCAGAACAAGGCAAGGATGCCTCCTTTTGCCACTTCTATTCAACGTAATGCAGGACGTTCTAGCCAGGCCAGTCAAAGAAAAGAAATAAAAGGCATCCAAACCAGAAAAGAAGAAGTAAAATTATCTGTTTGTAGATGATGTGATCTTAGATGTAGAAAACTAACAATTCCACACAAAAAGTTGTTGGAATAATCAAATTCAGCAAAGTTTCAGGATACAAAGTCAACACACAAAAATCAATTGCATTTCTATACACTAACAATAAACAAACCAAAAAGGAAATTAAGAAAACAGTTCCATTTACAATAGCATCAAAAGGAATAAAATACTTATGAATTAACTTAAGTAAGAAGGTGAAGAATTATACGATGAAAATGACAAAACATTGCTGAAAGAAATTAAGGAGGATATAAATAAATAGAAATATCCAGTGTTCATGGACTGGAAGACTTAATATTATTGAGATGTCAATATTACCCAAAGCAATATATAGATTCAGTGCAATCCCTGTCAAAATCTCAATGGCCTTTCATTTGCAGAAACAGAAAAAAATCATTCTAAAATTTAATAAAGGACCCCAAAGAGTCAAAATATTCTTGAAAAAGAACAAAGCTTTGTACAGCCATGCTACCCTGAACAAGCCCGATCTTGTCTGATCTTGGAAGCTAAGCAGGGTCAGGCCTGGTTAGTACTTGGATGGGAGACCACCTAGGAAGACCAGGTGCTGTAGGAGGAAAAAAAAAAATACATACATACATACATACATACATACATAAAATAAGGGATTGTAAGCTGACAAGGTCCCTGAAATCTGTGTGGTTAACCAAGTGTTGCCTCACCTAAAAAATAAAATAATAAGAAAAGGACAAAGCTAGATGACTCATACTTCCTGATTTTAAAAGTACAGTACTTTTAAAGATAGGCATATAGACCAATGGACTAGAATAGAGCACCAGAAACAAACCCTCATGAATATGGTCAAGATAAGATTTCTGGAGGTTTTTGAAAGGGTGTGAAGACCATTCAGTGGGGAAAGGACAATCTTTTCAACAAATGGTGCTGGGAAAACTGGTTATCTATAGGTGAAAGAATGAAATTCCGTACCTAATACCAGCTATAAAAATTAACTCAAAATGGATCAAAGATCTAAATGTGAGACCCAAAACTATAAAACTCTTAGAAGAAAACATAGGGCAAAAGCTTCACAACACTAGATTTGGCAATGATTTCATGGGTATGACACCAAAGGCACAGGTAACAAAAGAAAAAATAGACAAATTGGACTGAACAGAAATTTTTTAAATGTGTATCAAAGGACACTATCAACAGATTTAAGAGACAACCCGCACAATGGGAGAAAATATTTGCAAATTATATATCTGATAAGGAAATAATATCCACCCTATGTAGAAAACTCCTAAAACTCAACAACAAAAAAACCAATAACTCGATCTATATAGTGGCAATAAATGCATGAAAAGGTGCTCATCATTACCAACCAGTAAGGAAATGTAAATCAAGACTATAATGTAGGAGGGCTGCTATTATCGAAGGGGCAGGGGAGGGAAAGAGGGGAAGGCAGGCAGGCAGGAAGGTAGGGAGGAGAGAGAGAAGGAGGGAAGGACAGAGAGGGGGAGAGAAAATCAGAGATGCTGAGAATGTCGAGAAATTGGAGTCCTTGTGCATTGTTGGTGGAAATGGAAAATAGTACACCTGCTGTGGAAAACAGTATGGCAGTTCCATAGAAATTTAAAAAAATAGAATTACCATATGACCCAGCAATCTCACTTCTGGGTATATACCCAAAAGAACTGAAAGCAGGGTCTTGAAGAGATATTCATACACCCCTGTTCATAGCAGCATGATTCACAGTTGCCCTAACATGGAAGCAACCTGTGTGCATGGATGGATGAGTAAAAAAGGAAAATATCGCCTACCCATACAGTGGAATATTATTCAGCCTTAAGGAAGGGAATTCTGACACATGCTACAACATGGATGAATCTTGAGGACATCATGCTAAGTGAAATAAGCCAGTCACAACAGACCAACACTGTGTGATTCCTATTCTATGGGATACTTAGAAGAGTCAGACTCATACAGACAAAAAGTAGATCAGTGGTTGCCAGGGACTGGGGGGAAGTGGTGAGTGGGGAGTTATTAGTTAATGGGTCTAGAGTTTCAGTTTTACGAGGTGATAAGATTTCTGGAGATGAATGGCCGCGATGGCGGCACAACAGCTGGACAGCACACTTCAGATGGTTAAGATGATACATTTCATGCTATGAGATTTTACCAGGAAAAAGAAATTGGGAGAAAAATAGCTAACTACCTTTTTCACTTTCCACAAGTAGCGTTTTAGTAGGTACAGGCTCGAACACCATCAGGAGAAAAGAGGCAACGTAAATGAGTAAAGCGAGCCCATATCAGGCGATGGGGAGTGGCAGAGACCGTGTCCAGCTAAGAGGACATTCCCGTGTCTTAGTCTGCTAGGGCTGCCATGACAGAGTACCACAGAGTGGGTGGCTTAAACAACAGAAATTAATTTGGTTTTCTCACCATTCTGGGGCTATAAGTCCAAGATCAAGGTGTTGTCAGTAGGGTTGGTTTCTCCCAAGGTCTTTTTCCTTGGCTTGTGGATGGCTGTCTTCTCCCCGTGTCTTCACATGGTCTTCCCTCTGTGTTCTGGTCTCCTCTTATAAGGACACCAGTCACACTGGATTAGGGCCCACCCTAATGATTTAACCTAGTTACCTCTTTAAAGACCCCATCTCCAAATGCAGTCACATTCAGAGGTACTTGGGGGCTAGGACTTCAATATACGACTCTGAGGAGGGAGACCTCATTCAGCTCGAGTGTGTGGTGTTGAGATGTCTGTTGGACATTCAGAAGGAGATGACACATGGACTGTTGGACAGGCAGGTCTAGAGTTCATGGAGCAGGTCTAGGATGGTAATGTCAATATTGGAATCAAGAGCATATGGATGGTCTTTAAGGCCATGACACTGGATGGGATCACTGAGCGAGTGAGCATGGCTGGAGAGGAGAGAGGACCTGGAGACAGCAGCCTTGGGGGGTGGAGGCAGTGGAGAGAAGCTAGGAGGGGAAGGTGTTTCAAAGAGAGAGAGTCATGGGCTACGCCAGATGCTGCTGGTTGTTCACGTTAAACGTAACCACTGGTTTATTTATTAATTAAAAAATTTGGGGTGAAATTGGTTAATGAAATCAAATAGATTTCAAGTGTACAATTCGATAATATATCATAGGTATATTACATTGTGTATTTACCACTCAAAGTTAAATTTCCTCCTGTCACCAAATAGTTGACCGCTTTTACCCGTATCTACCTCTGTGATCATTGGTTTTAACAGCATGGAGGCAACAGGAACCTTGATGAGAGCAATTTCAGTGGATAGTGGGAGTGCCAGCCTGATCGGGGGTATTTAAGAGAGAATGGGAGGAGAGGAATTCCAGATATAGGAGTGTCGATAATGCTTTCCAGAAGTTGAGTTTGACTTTAAAGTGAGCTGAGAGAGATATCACCTTACGTCTTTTAAAATGGCTGTCATAAAAAAAACACACAAGAGATACAAGTGCTGGTGAGAATGTAGAGAAAAGGGAACCCTTGCACACTGCTGGTGGGAATGTAAGTGGTGCAGCCACTATAGAAAACAATATGGAGCTTCCTCAAAAAATTAAAAATAGAGCTACCATATGATCTAGCAATTTCACTTCTGGGTATATATCTAAAGGAAACGAAAACAGGATCTCAAACTGATATCTTCTCTCCCGTGTCTCTTGCAGCATTATTCACAATAGCCAATATATGAAAACAAGTTCAATGTTTGTCAACAGATGACCGCATAGAGAAGGTGTAGTAAATATGTAGAGTGGAATGTTAGTCAGCCATGAAAAAGAATGGAAACCTGCCATTTGCAACAACGTGATGGACCTAGAGGGTATTATGCTAAACGAGATGAGTTACACAGAGAAGAACAAACACTGCATGATCTTACTTACATGTGGAATCTCAAAAAGATGAACTCATAAAAACAGTGTAGGATGGTGGTTAGCAAGGGCTGGGAAGTGGAAGAAATAGGGAGATGTTGGTCAAAGGGTACAAACTTCCGGTTATAAGATGAATAAGTTCAGGGGATCTGACACACAGTACTGTGAACATAGGTAATAGTACTCTACTCTATACTTAAAACTTGCAAAGGGAGTGGATCTTAAATGTTCTCACTACAACCACAAGTGGTAGTTATGTGACGTGATGGAGGTGTTGGCTAACATGACGGTGGTGATCTTATTGCAACATATAAGTGTATCAAGTCAACACGTTGTGTACCTTAAATTTATGCGATGTTATATGTTAGTTATATTTTATTATGTTGGAAAAAAGTCAAAAAGAAAGAAAAAAGGAGTAGTGGAGCTGGGGCTGGAGGGAGATGTGCATCTGAGCGAGTACCTCAAAGGACTGTCCTCTCTTCCTGGCCATCGTGAGCTCCCTGCCCTATCCCCCACTTGGCATCTCACGTGGGCTTAGCACTAAACATTTGTAAAATAAGTAATGATTATAATAGCAGTGCCAGTGACCAGTTACATTATTCCCACAAGATTGTTAGGGGATCGTTAGAAGTAAACAAAAATAGCTAAGAAAGCTCATTGTCAAATGAGGTTCATTCTTCTCACGTATGGCACGCGTCATCATCACGGGCGATGTGATTTCTTCTTTCAGAAGCCTTGGTTTCATGGCCAGACGCTGTGGGTGGGAGAGTGAAAACAGGTACAGTGTTTTGGGAGGGCACATTGGCACTAGCCAGCACCGTCTAGGTGTTTCGAGAAGTATGACCATTGCGGCATTGCCTGTAACAACACCAAACAACATAAATGGCCAACAAATGGCCAACTTTTGGCCATTAAGAGATATCGGTTAGGTAAACAACAGTGTATCCATTCTGCGCAGTATATGGAGCTATTAAAAAGAACGGAGGTTTGCAGGTACAGATATAGAAAGGTGCCCAAAATACATGAAGAGAAAAATGTGAAAATCAAGTCTCTTAGCAGCATGCATAGTATGATGTTAGAAAATTTCCCTAAGTTGCTCTCGGAAGAGAGACTAAACGTGGATAGCAGAATTTATTTTTTTATCAGTTTTAGGGAGAAGAAAAGAGGCAGGGACAGTGCAAGAACTGATACCACTTTGAAGATGGGGTTATTAGTTTCTGAGAAAAAAGCTAACTCTTAAACCCCCTTACAGCGCCAGAGAGTGGGCAGTGTGAAAGAGGTGAGTCTTAGCTTCGGCGCACTTTCCAAGAAACAGTGGAGGTGACTTCACCCCAAACTGGGCTTTCCCAAGCATACCACTTTTAAAATTCCCCAAGCCCTCCTCACTTATTAGGGGAGCCAGGAGAGGTATGCGGACAAACACTATCTGCCTGCATCTACTGAGAACAAACAGAGCATATCCTTGAGGCAGACTTCTCATCCACTGCGGCAAGTGCTGTTACATCCCAAACTCAAACCAAACCCCTTCTAACGGAAGCATCCCTGGTGATCCTTCCCAAGGCTTGGCTATGACAGGACCAACTCAGAAACCCAGGCTTCTAGCTTCTTTGTTCACGTCTTCATTCGTTCATTCACTCATTAAGTTGTTATTAGAGGCTCAACCTATGCCATGCCCTATGATAGGCATTAAAAACAGAAAGGCGAATAAGATTCATTCTCAGCCATTAAGGAGCTCACAGTCCAACGGGAGAAGTAGGTAATTAAGTAATTAGAATTCATGGGAAGATTTAGTGAAAACCCAAGTATTTAGTTATAACCCCTATTCCCTACCTGGTGATGAGATTGCCCAGGAAATCAAAAGTGATCATTACAAGAAAATTTTCATGAAGTATCTGGTCATTTATAATTTTAATTTATAAGTTTCATTCTCATGCATTTAGTCTCCATGTTTCCTTAGTCTCCGTGTTTCCTTAGGCCCCTCTTGGCTGTGAGTTATTTTTATAATATTTTTAACTTTTATTTTGAAATAATTATAAGCTCATAAGATGTTGCAAAAGTAGCATCAAGTGGTGTACTGTGTCCCTCCCTCAGCATCCTCCAGTGACAACGTCTCACATAACTACGGTGCATTATCAGACCCAGGAAACTGACATTGGCCCAATAGAATCAGCCAGGCTGCGGACCAGCCAAACTTCAGTGTCTGGCTCTGCTCATCACATCAACATCCCCTTTCCTGGGTATTGGTTAGTATGTCTGAGTATTTGCAATTCTTTGCAAAATAAAATTTCCATCTTTGCAAAGTTACAGAATTTCGTGAAGTTGATGTAAGTGATGTTGGAGAACTACTCAAAGCATTCTCAGAAATACTGACAAGTGAACATTTGGCTGATGCAGTTCTCAGACCAAGAAACAACTTAAAAAGAGGATATTGATATGAAGAAGACAAGACAAGTGCTTAAAAGAGAATAACTTCATCATGAAAATACTCAGAAAGGCCTGCTGGGAAACAGATAGCATCCTATGTTTTTGCAAAAATGATTCACTGTATGATCACGTTATGAAACTTGTAAGAAAAAGATGTCATTTCATGCTTTCACATAAATTTTTGTCAGGAAATTATTACAAAAAAAAGAAAAAATACATATATCAGCCAAGGCTTCATCATTTGTTTAGTATGAACAGAATTGCAATTGTAATTTTGTTAGCTAAAGATGGAATAATGTCCATAAATCTTAGTTTCATTTTTAAAGATAGAGTCTCAGTCAAATCCTTTTCATTCCTCCTTGATATTTACTATGAGAAACTTTGTCCCATTCTCACTGGATTTGCTTTTACTTGCCTTTTTCTAGTCTTAATGATCCTCAAGATCAAGAATTTTCTGCAAAGGTATTATAGAGTGAAGGACACCATGATTAGTTCTACCTGGGAGGGGCCAAGAACATGTTTTATTAAGTAGCATTTGGGCTGAGTAGTGAAGGATGTGTAGGAGTTCACCCAGTGAAGAAGAGGAGGTGATGTATGCATCAGAGAATAGTGTCAGTTGAAGTCACAGAAGGGTGGAGGCATGTGGCTTCTCTGTGGAGTCAGTGAGTAGGCTTCAGTGCAACCATGGAGTAGGTGAAGGGAAGCCCTGCACAGTGCGAGATGAGGTCATAGAAACTGGGGATGTGAGCTGAGGCAGGACGTGGTGGGTGCTGCCATTTAGAAGACCCCTCCAGCTGCTGCGGGGGTGAGGCTGAAGGTAGGAAAACCCACTCCAGCTGCTGTGGGGGTGAGGCTGAAGGTAGGAAAAGATGTAGAGAGCGGTGGCTGAGGTCAAGGCCCTAAATTAGATCACTGCGGAGTCAGGCTCTACCACTGACTGGCCCTGGGAACCCCGCTTAACCTTTATAAGTCTCAGCTTCTTCATCTCTACAGTGGAAATTATCACAGTACCACCTGCCTCACAGGATTGCTGGGAAGATTAACTGTCAACTAATCTGCTATTAGATGAAGAGCACATAGGAGGCTAGATGAAAGATGATGGGGAGGATTTAGATCAAAGATTATAATTTAGTCTGGGCAGAGATGAAGGAGGAAGGTGGATGAGAGACTCCAGAAATACGTTGGTTATATAATCTAATGACTTAGAAACACATTGCATGGATAGGGATGACATGGTACAGGAGGAAGATGGACTCCAGGTCACTGACCTGGCTGCCCAGGTAGAAGGAATATCATTCGCTGACTCTGGGAACAAAGAGGGAGAAGCAGGTTTCGAGCCAGCGGGCTTGGTCTTAAGCATGTGTAGAATGAGATGCCATATCATAGGCAGCTTTATCTTCATGTTAAAAGTGCTTTTATTATGCAGTTTGTTGTAAGTAGTTTCAGAAGGAACTATAGCAACTATAGCGACTATCTCAGCTATTAAGAATTATGCCAAGCTTTTATAGTCTGAGGAACAACAGACTTTGTTCGAGGGAGGAGAGGAGGACTGAGAAAAAAATTCTAATAAATCTCACATACCTTGGTCATTTATATACCAGAAGTAATAAAGAGACTTCTAAATCTAGTACAATGGAGGAGTAAATACCCTACTACTCTACTCACTGAAACAACCAAAGTGCTGGATAAAGTACTTGAATGCATCTTTTAAACACTTTACTGATCTAGCACAAAGGTAGGGAATGAACAGAGTCCCCAGAGACACGGAGTCAGGGATGCTGGGTGGTGAGCACCCAACTAAACCAGTTATTTCCTGAGAGTTTCTACCAAATTCTGGAGGACTTGAACTTCCCCTTGAAAGGCTGCAGAGTGTGTAAGGGCAGGACACAATCTAGGGCCCATCCAAGGAGAAGATTTAACAATAGATCCCTTGTAGAGTTGGACCCCAGAGGACTGTACTCTCTCTGTGAGGACACATGAGAAATAAGCCTTCCCAGACAGAAAAGACAGCTTATGAAACTTACTGTCTCAATCTTAGGGCTAAGTAGAGGAAGAAAAAGTCTCACCAGAGAATTTATCATCTTCAGGGGGTCCTCACTCATGTTTGTGGCCTGAATTCATGCTACCCTAAGTAGTCCTAAAACCTTCAAGCAAATAACTGAAAGATGTCACAAGTTGGAAGTAGCGTCCCCAGGGATAACTGACGTGAAGTCAGTTACTCATCAGTGGAACTGAACTTTGTATTCAAACTCAGCGGTCTTCTACAACGAAGTTCTAAAGATTGAATAGTTCACAGACAAAAAGATCACACACGGAGAAAAGGAAGCACAGCATCACGAGTGGAAACGACTAGAAGCAATAGAATGTGGAAATGGATCCACAGACTTCAGACACTGGAATCTCAGTACAGACACGCTTAAAGTCATGATGTGTTTAAGTTGGCTCGTGCCAGTTCCCGGGAGCCAGTGGCGAGCGTCACTTCCCAGCTCCGAGTTCAGCAGGATCATGGCGGGAGCTTGGCCGTGGTGGGAGCATTTACACGATGGAAGTTGACATACACTGTAAACTAAGATATTTATTTATATTTTGTTTATTTATTTAAAATACAGTTTTGGAGAGAGAGCTGGCTGAATTTAGTCAGGCCTTCGACGTGTGCTGGAACTCCCTCCAGGCCCATGGAGGGAGCAGAGACTGCCGCCCACCGGTGGCACCAGCAAGAAACAGAACGTGCGCACCTGGCTTTGAGGAGGGGAGGTTGGCAGCTGTGGGGACCTGACCTGGTTGTGCACACCATACACGCTGGCTGGGGGCGGGGGCAGCACTGTCAGGCGTAGGGAGAGGGGCGGGGGCAGGACATGACAGACCTGGACCCCCACCTTCTCCCCTCTTTCAGTGGTGCGTGCCCATGAGTCTGGCTTGTCACAGGACCACAGGAGATTGAGTAGTTCCCCCTCACCCAGGGGCGCGAGGAAACCCACCCATCCCAGTGGATGTCCCATTGTGAGTCCCAGCAGATAACTCTTTTCCCAGGTGTGACGGGGCTCGGTGTTCTGAGCAGTGCAGCGCGCTGATCCAAGGTGAGATTGGGGGCCGTGGCTGCTTCCCAAGGCTTCCGCACCCTTACAGCACTGGGTGCCTCTGCAGGAGGTCCTGGTCTGGCATATGGGGCAGTAGGACTACTAGTCAATCACTGAAATGTGTTAAAGCCTGGGATAGTATATTAGCCTGCCAGCCAAGGTGGTTTTCCTTGTTAGTCAGTTAATCTATCTGATGCTTTAATATTCTGTTTTTCCTTTTCATTACCCCAGCTGCTTGTCGGTTAAATGGGAGATGGAACCTCCATTCGAGGTCATGTTCTTTTGCCCAGGCTTGCATATCATGACCTTTGAAATGTGACCCAGGTCATTATCTAGTCAATAAGGGTGTATCCACATCTGGCACTCAGTGATGGTGGCAGCCCGGTTTGCATGGTGACAGGGGGAAGCTTGGGTTACCCCAGATGCGGTGTCCACACAAACCAGGGCATGTGTAGAACCCTCACTCTCAGGGAGGCGGCCCATGTGGCCAATGTGCCAGGCCCTCATTGGTCACAGACTCCTTTGGCAGTTGCTCTGGGCACACACATGACATGCTGTCACTGTATTTAAAGGGCAGTCTGGCTCCCTTGGCAGTGTGCCATCCCAGCTGGGCACTGTTGTGGTCGCTCTTTCTGTGCACCCGATCTGCTGTCTCTGCTGAAGAGTCAGTTGCTAGGGTTCATTCTCAAGCCAAGGCATCAGCTTCTTAATTGCCAAGGGTGTCGGTGCCGTATGATCCGGGACTTGGAAGACAGTGAGACTGCTTCAGGCTCTTGCAGGTGAACCCCGACATCCCTCCACACATCCTGATACCCCATAAAGGCCCACTCGTCAGTCATTCGTCCCTCAGCTTCCCATTGTCCAAGCCATGAGGTTAATCTTCAGAACAGCCAGCTGTCAGTGCAAAGGGTTCATGGCCAGGGCTCACGAGTGGTCACCAGCCAGACCACTCTGATTTCAGCCCACTGGCTGCAGGCTTTCCTCCCTTCCTTCCTGAGAGGCTCTAACTACCTGGAGGGATGCTCTGTGGGGTAATCAGGTTTCTGACCCCTTCCAGAGCTGGGACCAGAATCCTGAAGGCATTCTCCCTTTCTGTCACCTCTGCCACAGTGCCTGACTCACGCCTTGCAGAGCCACAGGCATGTCCTACTCACATGGTGGCCCCTTGAGAGATAGATGCCCAGAGCTGTAACTGGCTTTACTAGTGTTTTGCTGTGGCTTGCTGTCCTGATCGCCAGGCCCCCATTTCTTTAGAGGCAGCATAAGGGATGGAGGCCCCATGCCAGGTGGGGAATAAAAGCCCTCCCAAACCCCCAAATTCTTACAAAGTCTGGCATCCCTCTTATGTTTGTAAGGGTTGGATAGGCTCACACGTTATCAGTCACAGCTTCTGGGACAATGTGCATCTTACCCAACCAAAGGACCCCAAAGCCGTCTGGGGGTGCTGAGCCCTTGAATTTTCTGTGGGGTCACTGCCTATATTCTCCCTTGAAGACGTTCCGGCAAAGCCCGCACAGTGTCCTGCATGGACAGGTGTTCACGTGTTCACATTGTGTCATCAGTGTCATGGGGCGTTTTCCTGGTATGGGGAAGGAAAACGGGGGTAGGTCCCAGGCTACCATCCCAGGGCTTCTTGTGGGGCTGTTCAGGTGGTGTTGGGGAGACACTTGAAAGGTTCATTATTGTCCCTCCCACATGAAGGCACATTGATCTTACTTATCAGAAACCTGTACTTGTCAGAATCTTTCCACGAACCTCCTTGACGCTGAGGCACCTCGGCACGAACACTTTTTAGAAAAAGCATCAGAGTAAAGCAGTAGCTGTCTGCAAATGACAAAAGACTTAAAAAAGGGGCCGTGGTTAAAGATGAGGTGAGAGTTCACGTACACACCAGCTGATGCAGTTCACTCAGCTGTCCATTCCACTCAGCTTGGCCACACATACAATTCATTTCTCAAGATGCCTTTTCTTGGAACTTTCTGCAATTTCCACAGACCTTCTGCCACTTTCATGGACTTTTTAGTTTTGTTCTTTTTATTTCTTATTTTGATACATTCATTTTACTTTAGGACAAAATTCTTTTATTTTTTTCTTTACAAACAAACAAAAAACCCCATATCCTTTGTACTTCCTTATCCAAAAAACACATTCTATTTTCATTTCCCTCAACAAAAAATGCATTCCCTTTTTTCATACCTTCTTTTATGAAAAACATACATCTACTTTCCATATATAGTCATTATCTTTTTTTTCTTTTACAGTCATTATCTTTCATCCTTATTATTTTCTGGTACTTTTGTAAAAAGCCTTAGCTCTTTTAACAAATCAGATTGGGCAAGGGAACTATATTTTTAAAAGCCCCTTTTTTATTTCCTTTATTCTCTGTGGGCAGTGTTTTGGTTAGATTCTGGGTGTTTACATTTCAAAGACAAAATAAGATTTACACTTTTAAGAGACAGAAAGACTTAACAACTATAACTGAAAAATAGCAAATATTATTTTTAAAAAAGAAAGATTGCAGGTTTTCTCCTAGGAGTTTTGGGTTATAGTTCTCTACTATCAGAAGTCTAGGGTAATTGCTATGTAACATTGTCCTTTGTGTCAGATGGCAAGGTGGACTCCATTCAATTCATCGTCCATCATCGTTACATCCTACCATTCCCTCTTCTCAGTTTTCCAAGATTCCATCTCTTAGTCCCAATTGGACTTTGTTATAAGCTCTTGGACATTAATCCTTGGCAGCGTGTGCCCCCCAGCTTTATGAATGGCACACTAAGGTCTCCAGCTGGTTATCCTGCTCTCCCACCTTGTCTGTCAGCCCTGAAGTTAGCAAAGTAAGGGATAACTGCAGGTCCTTCTCCAATTTCATCCCCTTTTTCTTCAGCTTTCTAGCTTGAGTTCTTTTCCCAGGGCCCATTTCTTCAGTTTCCTGGCTCGCTCGCCAATTGTTGGGTTGAACCTTTTCGGGAGTTTCCCAGGTATAATCTGAAACAGATCACCATACACTGAGGGCAAGAAGAGACCAAAGAAAAAGGCAAGCCACGCTGGATTGGTAGGTGGCAGGTTTGATAAGCAAGGAAATTTTACTTATGAGGCTCATCTTGGGAAACTGCAAGACAAGTAGTTTTGTACACCTGCCAGCCAAATCTATTTTTTAAATAATATTTTTTTTGTTTTTCACTTGTAGTTGGCATACAGTATTATATTAGGTTCAGGTGTGCAACATAGTGATTATACATATATATAACTCACAAAATGATCACCCCAATAAATGTAGTGCCCCTCCAACACCATACATAGTCATTACAATATTATTGACTGTATTCCTTATGCTGTATTTTACATCCCCATGACTATTTTGTAACTATCAATTTGTACTTCTTAATTCTTTCTCCCTTTTTCACTGATCTCGCAACCCCCGTCCCATCTGGTAACCCTCAAAATGTTCTCTGTATCTATGAGTTTGTTTCTGTTTTTTTTTTTTAAATGCATATTTATTTTGTTCTTTAGATCCCACACGTATGTGAAATCATATGGCATTTGTTTTATTCTGACTTCCTCCACTCAGCACAATGCCCTCTAGGTTCATCATGAAATATCTTTTTTGATCCTTTTACTTTCCATCTATGTGTGTCTTTTAATCTGAAGTGAGTTTCTTATAGGAAGCCTGTGTAAGGGTCTTGTTTTTTTTTTTATCCATTCAGGCACCCTATCTTTTGATTGGAACATTTAATTCTTTTCCATTTGAAGTGCTTGTTGATAGATATGTAGTTTTTGCCATTCTTTATTCATAGTTTTGATACATATTTTTTACTTCTTCTTAAAGAAGTCCCTCAAACATTTCCTGCAATACTGGCTTGGTGGTGATGAACTCCTTTAGGTTTTTCTTGTTTGGGAAGCTCTTTATCTGTCCTTCAATTCTAAATGAGAGCTTTGCTGGATGGAGTAATCTTGGTTGTAGGTCCTTGCTTTTCGTCACTTTGAATATTTCATGCCAGTCTCTTCTGGTTTGCAAAGTGTCTGTTGAGAAATCAGCTGACAATCTTATGAGAGCTCCCTTGTATGTAACTAATTGCTTTTCTCTTGCTGCTTTTAAGATTCTCTCTTTCTATTTAACCTTTGGTATTTTAATTATGCTTTGTCTTGGTGTGGCATTTTAATTATGCTGTGTCTTGGGTTCATCTTGTTTGGGACTTTCTGAACTTCCTGTGGTTGTATTATTTCCTTCACCAGGTTAGGGAACTTTTTCATCATTATTTCTTCAAATAGGTTTCCAACTTCTTGCCCTCTTCTCTTTCTGGTACCCCTACGATGTGAATGTTGTTATGCTTGATGTTGTCCCAAAGACTCCTTAAACTGTCTTCATTTTTTAAATTGTTTCTTCTGTCTCTTTGTTAAAGTTCCCACTGAGTTCATCTACACTTCCCCTGAGTTCATTGAGCATCCTTATAACCAGTGTTTTGAACTCTGCATCTGGTAGATTGCTTGTCTCCATTTTATTGAGTTCTTTCTCTGGAAGTTTGTTCTTTTCTTTCATGTGGGACATGTTTCTTTGTCTCTCCATTTTGGGTGCCTCCCTGTGTCTGTTTCTGTGAATTAGATAGGGTTCCTAAGTCTCCCGGTCTTAGTAGAATAGCTTTATGTAGTAGGTGTCCTGTGGGGCCCACTGGTGCAGTGTTCCCTGGTCACCTGAGTGAAGGTGTGTCCTTTATGTGGGTTGTGCATGCCTTCCTGTTATAGTTGAGCCTTGGTTGCCGTTTGTACACTGATGGAAGGGGTGGACCCTTGGGCTAATTGGTTGTGAAGCTTGTATGGTAAGGGGCTGATCCTACGGAGCAGAATTCCCTTTAGCAGGGCCTGTCCAGTCTGCCCTTCAAGTATGTTCTTCTCAGATGCAGCCCTGGGTGGTGCTCAGGCTCTGGCACCGGTGGAAGCAGCTCACTGGGGGTGCCAGACCAAGGGCCTCCTGGAAGGTCCAGCTGCAGGCCAAGTTCAGCCACAGCCTGTGCACCTCTGGGGCCACCTGTTAAGAGTCACTAAGCAATTTACAGATGGCTGCCACCTGTGCAGAGTTTATAGGTTCCTTGAGAGGCCAAGCCAGAACCAAAGCTGGCTGTCACTAGTGGGGGGCTTGGGGCTGCTCAGCAAGAGGTACGGGACACACCAAGTCCAGATGCTGCTTTTTTGGGTTTTAGGAAAGTCCACAGCAAGATCCAAGACAGGCCATTTGTATGGCATAAACCTCTGGAAGCGGCTTGGATGGGCCTACAAGTCGGGAAATGTGGAGCCTTAGGGAATCACTTGGGTGGAGCAACCTGTGTTATCCAGGTTGATGGAGACTCACAGTGGCCGCCTGCATCCACACAGGCAGCCAAAGGAACAATGGATACCGTTAGCACTTCTGTCTGGGAGAAAGCTTCCCCTCCAGCCCTCGTCCTGAAACCCCACAAGTCAGTGTCTCCCCGTACAACCCTGGCGCTCCTTGAGCAGCTGCCCCAGTGCTGGAGCTCAGAGCAGGTAAGTCCGCGCTGGCCCTTTGAGAGGAATAGCTGCGACTCCCCAGTCCTCCGTTTCACTCAGCCACAATCTCCACTGGTTTTCACAGCCAGAGGTTGTGGGGACTGCTCTTCCTGGCCCTGGAACCCTGGGCTGGGGAGCCCAGTGTGGGGCCAAGACACCTCACTCCTCAGGTCGGGGTGGGGCTCTGCAGCCAAGATAATCCTTCTGATTCTTGATCGCCTGCAGTTGTGGGACTGGGCTGTTTCTCAGATAGTCTCATCATCACATTTCTGTCTCAAGGCTGTAACCTTGGAGCTGCTCTGGAAGCAGGAAAGGCAGGCACATTCCAAAGCACAAGGGGTGAGGAGCTTCCACTGGCCAAGGTCCAGCCCTTGGGTCAAACTGGCGGTAACTTTCCCAACAGGAGCAAGAGGCTATAAAGAACAACTGAACATGTTACACAAAGAACAAAAAGAACTGTAAATAAAAAATATAATATTGAAAAATTAAAACTTAGTAGACAGATTAAATAGTAGATGGTCATATTTTCTGGTTCACTTATTCCTAAGAAGGATGTGAAAGATATGTTAAAAGACATGGAGAGTATGAGAGGTCTAATATAAAACAAATTGGAGTTTCAGAATAATGAAGAAATGGAAAAGTAATATTCAAAGATATAATAACTTAGAAGTCTCCAAAATTGCTGAAGATACCTGATCCTACTTATAGGTATCTCACCAAATTCAAAGGATAAAAAAGAGAAGTTGCAGAGCAACAAAGCATAAGAGAAAAATCTCAAAAGAAGACAAATAAAGGACAAATTTGTCAAGGATAGCAATTAGTCTGACAACTTTTTATTGGATTGTAACATGGAGGTCAGAAAAAAGAGTGAAAGAACAGTACTGAGATAAAATAGTTGTCAATTTAGAAGTTTTTAACCACCAAAATTATTTTTTAAGAAAAATACCTAAAGGAAGATAGTTTCAGACAAAAACAGAGTCTACAACCAAAAAATCTTCATTAAAGGAGATTCTAAAATATGCTTAAGAAAGAAGGAAGATCCCAACTAAAAGGCCTATGATTCAAGAAGTAATGATAAACAAAGATATTGGTAAATATGTAATAAATTGAAATAAAAATTAACTATATAACAATTATAATGTCTAATTTTGGATTAGAACTAAAGTATTGGATTATAGTATTTTATACCTTAGGAGGGAATGATTGATGTTCAAGTATTTTAAGGTTCTTATATTGTTTCGGAAAAGGTAGAACAATTGATTATTTTTAGACTTTAAGTATTTTTGGTAAAATAGTTATAGTGACCACTAAAAGAATGGAATTTCCAAATTAATTCCAAAATGTGGAATGGTAAATAGAAAAGAAATTTTTTTAAAAGCCCCAATCCAAAAGAAGCAAAGAAAGGAGGGAAGGAAAAAGAAACAAAAATAGTGGGACAAAAAGAAAACACATGTCTTATTAATATATAAAGATAGACCTGTAGTCATGATAAATGTGGATGGATCAAACTCTCTAGTCAAAAGGCATGATTTTGACTGGATATATTACGTAAAGAGTTCTATTTAAAACTTAAAGACACTAGCGAGAAGAAAAGTGAAATGATGGGGAAAATATATAGCAGGTAAATATAATAAAAATAAAGCTATTGTCACCATATTAGTATGAGACAAATAGACTTTAAGGCAAAAGCATTTTCAGAGCATAAGAGAGTCCATGCATAATAATAATAATAAAATGTTCGATTCAACCAGAAGATGTAATAATTCTAAACTTCAATGCATTTAATAACAGCCTCAAAAATAATAAAGCAAATATTGGTAGAACTGCAAGGAGAAATTGACAACTCTAGCATCGTTTTAGGAGATTTTAGTGAGAGGCAATTGCCTCTCATTAATTGATAGATTAAACAGAGTTTAGTGCAGATAAATAAGATAAGAACAGGACAATTAATAGGTTCGATCTAAGGGACATACGTAGAAATTACATTCCAGAGTTGGAGGAATACACGTTCTTTTCAAGCATACGTAGAATCTTTGCAAAAATTGACCAGAGAGTAAAATCAGCCTTAACAAATATCATTTGTTGCCACATTCTCTGACCACAATACTATTAAGTTAAAAATAAATAATGGAATAATAACTAGAAGAATGAAAAATCAGACTCTGTATGCATTCAAAGAATATTTATCTTTGACTCTTTTGATAATGAGACTTCATAGAAGGAACAAAATGTACTCTGACCTAGAACCTTTGACTTTAGCTTACAAAATCCAGCTAACTCACTTTGGTTATGCAATCTGCACCCTACTAAAACTTCAGGGCAGAGCTGCTATGTCGGCCAGCACTGGGTGTCAAATGTTACAAATGATTGCTTCCTGGCTTTTCCTTAACTTAAGTTGATTTTCCCTTTAAAGGGATACTTAGAGTGCTTGTCTCATATTTTTTCCCTTTTCCAAGTAGAAGCTTATCTTATTTGGTTTTTATAGCTGTTAAGATATCTTCAAGATATTTCAGATTTAGCCTTAACTAACCAGATTCTAAGTTCCATGAGGAATTTTGGTCTTTTTTGTTCATTGCTCTGTTTTCAGTACCCAATATAGTGCCACACTTGGGTTAATGAATGAATTAGTTGGATGCCTACTATGTGGCAGGCCATGTGTACATGTTTTATGCTAACTTAAATAATTTAGCCCTCAAAACAGCCCTGCAAGGTTACGATCATTAACAGCATTTCAGAGATGAAGAAATTAAGGCATTAAGGCACAGAGAAGTAGAGGGCATGCTCAAGCTCATGCATGGTAAACAGGGATTCAAATCCACATATACTGACTACAAACCAGCCACTCTCTTATCCCACATCTTCCTTGCAGTTAGCGTGGGCCAGATGTGTATCCGTGCAGTGTTATGACATGGCGGTTGACTTATAATAATTTTATAGTTTCTAGAGGGAGTAGTTATATTAGTAAACACTCATTCCATTGAGCTAAAGAGTGTGTGTCTCTAAAATCAGGTCTTATGGCTAGGAAGGAAAACAATTCCCTAGGCTGTGATAGTACAAACTTTGTGTCATTTGAGGCCCTCTAGGAAGCAGACACCAAGATAGAGTTGGGGTATGAAATATTTATAGAGGATAATGTCTCTAAAAGATAAAGCGGAGAGAGAACAGAAATAAGCAGACAGATAAAACACTTTTCAAAAGAGAGGGAAAGACAAGAGGTGTATGTAGGAAGAACCGCAGGCTGTGGTTCAGTGCTGAGAAGACTTGGCCAGATCACTGGGAAGCCTGGGTACACAGATTACCCGTGGAAGAGTCTCACACTGCCCAGAAATAGCAAGCCCTTATGTCACTGCCATTCTCAGTCATTGCCCAGGAACTGCCTAGGAAGCACCTGGCATGAATTTACAAACTGAGGCAGAGCCCAGAGGCATCCACAGCTGGGAGCTGACTTCATACCCCTTGGCAGATTTTCTCTTGAAGGCAGGTGAGTGACACATCTCCATGGCTGCCACAGCCTTGACAGTTTGCAAAGGACTTGTATCACCCAGCTCTGTAACTAAGGCAGATTAAGCTTTGACTGTGCACACACTCTGCTTGAATCCTGCCAGTTACTGGCTGGGTGACCTTGAGCAGGACACTTGATGTCTCTGAGCCTCAGATTCCTGTGATTCCCAAACTCCTTTTGTAAGTGTTAACCCGCTTGTAGAGAACTGTTTGATCCTCTCTGCATCTCCAGAATTAACCCAGGGATCAAATTCATTGGATCAAATTCAGTGTCAATAAGTGGTCCCAACACTTCATTGTTAAGAATATCAAGAGGAATCACACAGACCTGGTTTTGAATCTTCTTCAAGCTTCATTATATCTTGGTATAGAGATTTCTCAGTTGAAATAGATGAGGCATGGTGCCTGCCGGAAGTAGTGACATTGCTGTGATAGGAACAGTGCTCATCATGGTGGAGGTGTGGAGCTGGTGGAGGTGACGGTGATCGTGAAAATGGTAGTGATGACAGTGGATATAAGAAGCAGAATGAGTGGTGGAGAAGGCAAACATGATAGAGGTGTTAGGCGTGATGATGTTGAAGGTGATGGGGATGATGGTGATCGTGGAAAGAGAGTAAAGAGGAGAATGATGGAGGCGGCGGAGGGGAAGTTGATGGTGGTGATAATGGAGATGTGGGGAGATGGGGATGGCGAAGCCGACTCCAGCACCCCACTTGGCCTGGGTCCCCTGACTCCCACTTCTGGCCCATATGAGTCTCAGCAAGTTGTGTCCTCATCCTGCGTAGACTACATACTGCTCCTACCCACCCTCCCCTTTATTTCTGTAGTCACAAGCCAGGAATGAAGTCCACGTGCCTTGGGGGGAAACCCAAGAATCAAAGGCAGCAGTCCACTTCCCTGAGCGATGATCAAGGTGACTCAGGCTGAGACACAGCAGCCCATTCGCCCTGGTCTGTGGGCAGACGCATGGCAGCCACAGGGACCAGCTCTACCATGTCCACAGAGCCCGTGGACCCAGGAAGTTGGTCTTCCTGTCCTCAGGAGGAAGCAGCTAGGCCCTCTTCTTCTTTTGAAAACCCACAGCTTGGAATTCTTTCCCAGGTTCCTGCTCTGGTTCTGTGACGTCGTGTCTCTGGGCCACGTCTGTTAATGTATATGGTTGATGCCTACCTCGTGGTGCCATCGATGATGGTGACACCATGTACAGAAAGCACCTAAACTCCCTACTACTCTCAAGAAACGTATTTTAATACATCATCATTGTCATCATTGATATCCAAACCAGAGGAGCAGGTGATAGAGAGAAGGTGATTGCTTCTCACTCAGCAGGTAGGTGACCTCAGGAACTCCCTGAGCCCTGGCCTTGATCTGGGAGCCTGGAGCATGTGACCTGTCTGCACTGCCTCCTCTCTGCAGACTCCTCAACACCCTCTCCTTTTCCTGTGTCCAGTCTCAGACCGCAAGTTTCTCATCCCTAAGACCAGACCACAGGTCTCAATCTGTGACAGAGCCATGTCAACGTTCACTAAATCAGAGTGTCCCAAAGTGTAGCTCCTTCATCACCCTGCTGGGAACCAGATAGCTGGAGAGGAAGTGCTCACCTATAGGCTTTAAATAACAGTGGGTTACGTGGCAAGAAAGAGGGTCCCCTTTCAATCCTTTATTATCATCACCGTTATCTTATATTAGATCACACCATATGAAATGGCTTTTTTTGTTGATTAAAACAGACAAACAACAATTTCATATGACTCAGCCTAATAGGATATTTTAGACATGCAAGAAGTTATAAAGAATAAGAATATGAATAACTATGTAATCTCAACTCTTCTATGAAATAAAACATTAAAGTTCTTTTGAAGTCCCCTGGGAATTTTTCTCTGATGCTGTTTCACCTCTCCCACTTTCTTACCCGCTTTGCTCTAGAAATGACAGTTGATAATTTTCATGCACATCCTCTCCTTATATGTACCCCATCTCTAGAAAATTCTTCGTAGACTACAGTTGGTTTTTTGTTACATTTTTGAGATTGGTATGTTAATATATGTAGCCCTAGATCATGTATTTTAATGATTATGTGAAATTTCATTGTGGGAATATATTGCAACTTGTTACTTTCTACTTTTGAAGGATATTTAAGTTGTTTCTAGGTTCCTGGGGCGATTATTTTATAGTCATTGAAATGACTATATTCTTTTATTGGTTTTTGTTTATGTGTTACGTTTCAACTTTTAATAGTGAAATTTAGTAATTCTGATTCTGTGATCGTAAAATCTTGCTTTACACATTATTTTTATGTTGCCAAAGTCAATAGCCACACAAAACATCACAAGGGCTTAATTGACTCTAGTGTAGTAACGTCATTTAGGAGGGAGCTAATCAAATCACAAACATTCAAAGATGAAATTACAGATGTGCACAATGTATTTGTCACTGTTCATAAATATTATAAATGTCTTCCTCTCTGAGACAGGCATTCTTAAGCCTTAGATACAATACATAGACATTTATATTAGCATAAAAACCATCCAGCTTTATAACAGTAATCAAACAATTTCAAGAAGCATAGAATATAACCAGAATTGGGAATGGAACTCAAACTTTCTAATATCTTGCTCTGTTCCCAATAGTTGCCATCCATGAGGCAGGTTTAATTTGATCATTTTATCGCTGTGGCATTATTAAACAGAAACCATTTAAAGGTGCTATTCTTCAATACATAAAAAGGTGAACAGCACTTTTCTCTAAAATTATCAGGGTTTTTTTGGTATGATTGCAGATAGCCCTAACGCTACATGACCTGTAATGATTTTGGAAGGAATTACAGGTCATGAATGACCAATGCCACATATGGAATGGAGGTTGTACTAACAGTTGAGCTCATGAGAACGCCTATAGCTGAATTCAGAGCCCTAAGTAACTTGTTTTACAAGTCTCTTCTTAGAAATATAACACTGTTAAGGATTTAGCAGCCTCTGGATTTACTTAGCTGTAATGCCATACTATTATGAAATAGAAGGAGAAAAAACTGTAAAGACTCAACCGTAAAACTTGTAAGACTTGAGATATTGCAACGTGTAATTGATTTGACTTCATTTTAACCACCATTAAATTCCTTCACTTCAAATGAGTCCATTACATTTAATTCATGAAAGCTACACATACTCCAGAGTATTTATAAAAGACATTTGTATGTGTTCTTGTGTTGATTTATATTTCTTATTTTTTACCATCACAAATAATGCTGCTTCGTATGTCATACACACAAGGGTAGGAATTTTCCTGGGATCTATTCCGAGCAGTGGAAGTGCTTGGTTGTATACTTCTCACACCTTCAAAGGCCTTGTCAAATTGTCACCCTACGTGATCACACCATTCTATATGATCTCTCATAAAGTAGGAAAAGTTCTCATTTTTCTACATTCTTACTGGTAGCTTCAAAATTTTTGCTAGTTTGCTGAGGCAGACATCTTCACCTTAGTGCTAGCCTGTCTGTAATACCTCTGTAACAATGGCTAACCACACTTTCTCACAAAGAGAAATTAGACCTCAGAGTGAAAAACTTCCACAAACAGAAGATGCTACACTTTTGTATTATCGTTTTACTTTCCCTGTGTTTGTTAGAGTAGCCTACTATTCTTGGGCATGTGATAAGATTTTCCTTTTATGATAAAGAAAGCCACATGAAAGTGAAATATCTGGTAAATAGTAGAACAGGTCACACGTGACTATGAGAAATAAAATCATGCAAGGGGACCCGAGTGACTGTCGATGGGAGAAATGTTCCCCTCGAGACTAATCACAGGGGCATGTCATGGAAACTCTGAGATCAGTGGGTTCTGCTGCCGAGTGACAGGTCCCTGAAAACAGTACCATTTCAGGACTGAAAGAAAACTTAAGGAAAGTGTAATCTGACTCACTTGTTTCACAGGTGATGAAATTGTGGTCCAGAGAGAGGAAATGTATTCCCTGTGGTGGCAAATGAGTCAGTGGCCAAGGAAAGGCTGACATTCAGATTTTTCTGACTGAACTCATGACTGGGTAGAGGCTGGATTGGTAGGAAAGAGAAAAGTAGCCTTACAAGTGGCTAGGAGACCTTACTCTAGTTCCTGTTTCTGTACACCCAGTGTTTGCTCTTTCATTACCCATGATCCCTCAGATGCTTGGGGATGGATTCTCAAGGCCTGGTCCTCTCCTCTCTTTCAAGTGCCTCAGAGGTGAGGTACTTAAGAAACAAGTTCCTTATCTGTCCAAGCAACTGACTCCAGCCAGCTTCTCCATCCATAGCTATGGCTAAAGATTATATACCATCTATTGCATCTATTAAAATTCTCTTTTGGTTCCTTCTTTCCTAAGCTCCTCAAATCTCTTTTTCGCTCAGAGCTAATTGATGGGCATTACCTCCTTGTCCAAAAAACCACATAGTCTTCTAACATCTGGGAAAAGAAATCTCAGAAAGAAAGAAGGAGTCAAAAGGGGTGAAAGTTTCCTCTTCCCCTCTAGCTGCAGTAAAGCAGCTACTGTTCTGTATCACAGTTAGTTCTGAAAAAGTTGAGAATATGAGCTTATTTTCCTTTACAGTCTTTATGTCTTTTTCATTTATGGTTATAGTCACTGCTTTAAAAATCCTCTACTGATTTCAACATCTGAGTCATCTTGACGTCAGTGTCCATTGATTGTCTTTTCTTTTGTGAATGGGTCCCCTTTTCCTGTTTCTTCAAAATAGTCAAGTAATTTTGGATGTTTGCTATACGTCATGAATGATCGGTTATAAATACTCTGGATTCTGTTTGTTGTTGTTTCAGCAGGCTCATAACTTGGCTGGCATCAAATGCAAAGCCTACTACCCCTTCCCCACCCCCACAGTAGGTGGCAACTCAAATCCCAGTTCAGTTGCTTTAGCCTTAGCTGAGCTGTCTGGACCCTGACCATAAATGCATGCATGGTTCATTGGTCAGCCAGACATTTGGCAGTTTGTACACAGAATTTGGAGCAACTTCTCTCTGTCTTGCTTCTTTCTAGATTTCTACCCCACTTTCAGCAGCTTCTTGTTACCCCCAAATTATGTCCCTTAGTCGTTTAGGACAGTAACACTTTAAACATTTGAACAGAGTCTTAGTAGAGGGTATGGCAGTGATTGAAATGAGCCTTCAGGCTAGACTCATGAGCTGGGAATTCACCAGTGGCATTCTCATCTTCCCTTTTAGTACCTGCTTCCTCTGGTCACTCTCCAGTGCCTTCAGGTAGCTGGTCTTTTGTTTTTTTTAAAAAATATTTTTATTCTAGAGTTTATAATTTTTATTTATGGTTGAGTTGGTCAGATAGGAGCCACTCAGCCATACTGGAAGTGACAATCCTTATTCGTCTCATCGAAATGAATAATGCAAATGGTCCCATCTAAGAGACGGTAAAGCTGAGGCCAGGGGAGGAAACAAGGCCACGGGTATGTTGCAGAATGGGCAGGTAATCAGCTATGATAAAGAACAACAACACAAAAATGAGTTGGGGATTTTTTTGAGTGAAATTGTAAAACAGACTGGCTCCTGTGTAAAACCTCTATTTTGTGCATTAGTAAGTTGGGGGTAATATTAGTATATAGTCAGTGTTCATTAAGTGCTTACGAGGTCTAAGGCTAAGCCCCTTAAAGGCATCATCATCTTTTTATCTTTAAGACAACCCAGTGAAATCGGATTACTTTTATTAAGAGGAGATTTTGCAGAGGTGAGACTGAAGTTTAGTGAGGTTAAGCCCAAGATGACAGAATTGTTTGCATTAACCAGTAATAATAATGGCAATCAAAATGGCTCATATTTATTGAACTATTGTCATATTGTGGATAATGTGAGGTGTTCTATATACATTATGTCATGTATAGAACCCCCCTCCCCAATAACTCTAGGAGGAAAATACCATTATTCCCACTCCATCCAACTCTATGAGGCAAATGCTGTTATCATCACTCTGTCTTTTCAGATGGAAGAATGGAGGCTAGAAGAGGCTGAGTAACTTGCCCAAGATCACATAATTAGCAAGGGGTGGACCTGGGATTTGGACCCAGACAGATGAGCTGCAAACTCAATTGTTTAACCTCTATGCTCTAATTGTCTTCTTGTCATGATAAAATATCTGAAAAATCCCATCACCTTAATGTCCTCAAGATGGTCAGGTTCCCTTCCTCTTGGTAAATACTGGCTTAGATCAAGTGGTATCCACAAGGCTGTAGGCTGCTCTGACACGTGCACATAGCTGGTACCTGAGAATATCTGTGGAGTCAGCCCAAGAGCCCACTTCCAACCATTCACCGGGCGCCCCAGCCTATAATGCAAATGAAGAAATCTTCCTAAGCAGGAATAAACGGCAGTAAACGTCAGTGGTTCCCTCATCCTGTTTTTCACTTCATGTTTTGGATGCTGCAGGCTGGGTGAGCAGAGATTCCAGGCTCTGGCCTGGACATCTGCAGTGCCTCCGAGTGCCACCATGAACCACTTCCAGGCCATCCTGACTCGGGTCCAGATGCTGCTCTCCAGCCATCAGCCAAGCCAGGTGCAGGCCCTCCTGGACCACCTGCTGGAGGAACAGCTTCTCTCCAGGGAGTACCACTGTGCTCTGCTCCACGAGCCAGATGCTGAGGCTCTGGCCAGGAAGATCTCCTTGACCCTTCTGCAGAAAGAAGACCCAGACTTGGCCCTCTTGGAATGGGCCTGGAGTGGGCGGCAGGCCCCGGCGGCCGAGAGGGACCCCAGCTACAAGGACTGTGGTGGTAAGTTGGCATCCTCTTTGCTCTAGGAACTCTGACTGGCCGCAGGCAGCTCAAGGATTTTCCTCTGCTATCTGAAAGAGAAGTCCATGTGGTCATCCCTGTTCCCAAACGAAAGCAGACTTGGACAGGAATCAGGGCCTCTGGCAGAGCTGGCAGGGGTAGCAAGTGCTTGGAGGACTCAGTCTGTGTTGCTGGGTGTGCTGGAGGCATATGGCATACTTCCCACTCTGCTTAAGAGGAAACCCTCCTGGATGCATACAGACAAATGCCCACTTGGTTCACTCTGTGAGCCACCTTGATGTGTCAGGTACTGTACTGGGCACGGCAGGGGTGGGCACAGATGGACAGATCAGCTCTTGCATGCGAAGGGCTCACGGTCTAGTGGAGAAGACGGATGCAGGCTCAGTCAGTGTGGTTCGACGACGGAGAAATGAGGTGCCACAGACAAGAGGGGCCAGAGAGCAGGGCAGCAGAGGATGCTGTGTGTGCGTATGTGTGCATATGTGTGGTGTGTCTGTGCATTTATGTTTGTGTGTCCATGCATTTGCATGTCTGTTCATTCGTGTTGCGGAGACAGAAACCAAAGGACAAAAGGAGAGAGAGAAAGGAAGGGAGGGACAGAAGAGAAAGAGACAGAGACAGGAGAGAAAAAGGGAGGGGGAGGAAAGAAGGGAGAGTGGGGAGGAGGACAAAAAGAGAGAGAAGGCGCAGGGGTTGGGAGGGAGGAAGTGAGAGAGACAAGGAATGGGAACCAGATCAGAGGGAAAACCTGTCTTATTTTTAAACATTTGATTTGTATTGATAACATTTGATCTGTTATCAGAAAAAAAGCAAGCCTACACTGTACTGTTTTACTCGTAGCCTTGGCTCCTTAATCATCTCATTAGATCTTCTTTCCCAAGTTCAAAGAGGTCCTCTTTGTTTCAAACAACCTTCATCCCAAAGACACATGTTTGTTCTGTCTCCTTCTCTACACAAATCTATGCTTTTCTAATTTTACGACTTGGCATCATAAATACCTAGCCCTTCTTGGTCCTAACTTGAAATTTGAGATAACAGTGATTCCTATTTCTTGAGTACTTACCATGTACCAGGTATATCCTAAGCCCTTTGAGGATCTCCATCCTTATCTTATACATAAAGAAGAAAACAGACTGCCCAGAAGTGACACAGCCCAGGGTGTCCAGGTGGGAAGTGGTGGAGGCAGGATTTGAAGACAAACAAGCTTCTATACTCAGCCTGGCCTAGAGGGGAGAAATGCTTTTGAGTGATGCACCAGAGTGATGTTGATACTTCTCCAACTCTTCTGCCAAGACGCAAGTTTGCATGGCGTGGGCTCTCCTGTGCTTAACTTCTCACTGAGGTGGTCTCCTGGACACATCTTCTACTTGCCCCCTCCTAACAGACCCCTGGGGGGATGGGCATCTTTACCACCTGAATGATCTCCTGGACTTCTTAACAGAAGTGCCCACAGCCTGTGTGGTTTCAGTGGGGGTGCAGAGGCCAACCGGGCGGGAAGTCAAAGCTTCTCTCCTTGACATACATTCCCCTGCAAGCCGCACGCTCCTTCACATACCTCTGCCCCTCCCTCTGTCTCTCTCTGGTTCCTGTTATTTAACTGTGTTTCCTCCTTGGGGGGTTAATATTTTTATTTCTGATACCATGTGACCCTAGAAAGGGAACCGGGCTTCGGGAAGCTAGAAAGTTAAATCCCTTTCTTGCTTGCTCTTTCTTCTGCCCTGCAGGCCAGCTCCTCTCCAGGGCTGAAGGCTTGACCCAGGACTAGGCAGGTGTGCTGCTGTGGTACAGGTAGGGAGGGGGCAGCCTTCAGAGTGAATGCAGGAAAACGAGAAGAGAATTGCGTGGTTTATAAAGAAAGGGCACTGACTTCAGTTTTACTGGGGCTGCAAAAAAGGAAATCAAGTGAAGTTTTTGTAACTCCACAGCCCCAATAACGATTTTCACACACACCCCCACCCCTCTCTCACCCCTGTACTGGTTCCCAACGTCTCTCACAGGAAAAGCGAAAGCCAGACAATGACTCAGGAGGCCCTTCACGATCTGGCTGTCATCACCACTCTGCTCTCTCATCCCCTATGTCTGCCTTGCTCGCATTCCAGTCATGCTGGTTCCCTGCTGTTCCTGGGACAGACCTAGCACACTCCACCTCAGGACCTGCTGCTGCTGTTCCATCCGCCCAGAACACTCCTCCGGATGTGCTCTCGGCCAGCCGCCTCATGTCCTTGAGCTCTTTGCTCCGGTGTCACCCTTTCACGGAGGCCTACCCTGACCACCCCATTGAGAACTGATCGCAGTTTCCCTTCCACACTCTGAGCCCTGGCCCTAGATTGACTTTTCCACCTTCTAAACATTTTACTTTGATATGTTTGTTGTTTATTATCCGACTTTCCCACGAAGTTCCACGTGGGCAGGGATCTATGTTTTGGTTATAGATGCATCCTAACTGTCTAGCATGGTGCCTGGCACAGGACAGGTGTGCAATATGCATTTGTTAAATGCTGGATAGATGGATAGGTGGATGGAGAGATGGATGGATGAGTGGGTGAACTGGGTAGATGGATGGGTGGACAGGTGATGGGTGATGGGTGGGTAGGTGAATGGGTGATGGGTAGGGGAATAGGAAGTGGGTGGGTGGATAGGTGGGTAGAGGGAGGATGGATAGTTCATGTACTGTCATTATTCTCACTTTACAGCTGAGTTGACTGAGGCACAGAGAGGCTAAGTGATTTGCCTTCCGTCATAGCCTGGGGGTAGGGAGGGCTGTTAGATCTCACTGGGTCCAGTTCTATCACTGCACTTGCCGCTTGGCTGCCTCTTCTAAACAACCTAATCGTAAATCTACCAAAAACAGACTATCTGGCTTCAAAATGAAACTACCCTGATAGTTACAGAAGGCATCTTCAAAGACTGCAGCGCTTCAGCTGTAAATGTGCAGAAAGACCACTTCGGGGGCTGCGGCCTGGGGAGTTTAGCTCTGTGGTACACAGGGCGGAACGTGTGGATCCAGCTCCAGGCATGCTTGGGAGAGGCCTGAGCATCAAGGTCGTTGTCCTGACGGAACTCAGTCCCACTGGGGAAGCAGAGCAAATGCTCAGGCATTCTTTGATGGACAGTGGGCGACAACGCCTGTTAGGGCAATCCAAGGCCAGAGAAGAGAGAGTTAGGATGGCGGTGATGGAAAAAGAACCAGGCTGGAAGCGGGACCGCTCTGGGTCTGGGGCTGTGCTCTGCTACTTACGAGCCATGTGACCTTGGCCCTGTTACTAGACCACTCTGACCCTCAGTTCCTTCATCTCTAAAATGGGAGTTGTAGTGAAGGTTGAATGAGATGGTAGCTGCGAAAGTATCCAAGGCAATGAACATGATGACTGTGGCAAGGTCAAATACAGCCGGCCTTGGATTAGTGAATGGAAAGAAGGCCAGAGAGTGCATTTTGGGTATGCTTTCTTTTCTTTCTTTTTCTTTCTTTCTTTCTTTTATTTTTTTTAATCTCTGCCTTTATTTATTTTTTAAAAATAGTTTTTTAATTTTTTAAGTACTGTTGACATACAATATTATATTAGTTCAAGGTGTACAGCATAGTGATTAGACATTTATATCGCTTACGAAGTGATCACCCCAAGAAATCTAGTACTTTTTCTCAGAGGCTGTAGAACCTTCCCAGCCCCCACGTCCACCATAGTTTTATGTTTTACTGTTTTCTTTGACTTTTCTTTGTGGTTTTCTGACTCTCTATTTTCATGATGTGGTGCTTTTGCCCATGAGAACTCTGTTCTAGAAACCACAGAACAAAGTCTCCTTCTAGGATGTTGCCTGATTTATTGGAAAAGGGAGGGACACACACCAGGCAGCCAAGCTCTTCGTCTGGCTTCCTTCCCCATTTGGCCCTCTGGAGAGACACCGGAGCTGAGGCCATGGCGAGGAGAGGGGCCGTGCCCTCCCTCCCACGTCCTTCCTTTCCCCAAAGCCATTCCTGCTTGGAACTGGGGGTGCCCGCTTTACCCGCGGGAAGGAACAGTGTCGACAAAGACAACTGCTGTCCTGTTTCACCTTGGGCGGCTTCCCAGCCAGGCGCACTTCACCTTCACCCCCAGGAACCACAGAAAAAGAAGCACCTGCACCCGGAAGTTGGCACTTCCCCATGGGTTTTCCCAGGCTGACCAGTGGCCTGTTCCGTACTTGGCTTGGCTCCAGGTCTGGTGGCTGACCCAGCCAGGGATGGTTTCTGTTCTCTGTTGTAGTTACCTAGAGCAGCTCACCTGTGTCCTTACTATTGGTCTCTCCAGCCACCTGGCCAGCTACCTGCCTGCCTGCCCTCAAACTTACCTGGTCTTCCTACTCACCTACGTCTAATTAATTCATCAACTTATATCTCCTTATCAATTTATCAGTCTTTCTACATACCTAGTTGCCTATATATTTAAAATGTAATTTACCTTTCTTTCTATAACTAAACCATCTGTATATTAGCTACTAATAAGCTTATGTTCTCATACAACTCCCTACCTGCCTAATTTGAATACATACTAGTTTTCTTCTCTCTACTCACCTACCTCTACACTTACTAACCTCTTTTCTTTTTTTTTCTTACCTCCTTCCTTTCCCCCCACTTAATCACGTATTTGGCACCAACCAGGGATTGTGGTGGTCACAAAGAAGCACAAGAAAAAGCACTTCCAACCTAGTAAAGGAAGACTCTTTATCTATCTGAAGCATAGTCTACCCTTATCATTGAGATTCAGACTTCGCCCATTCATTCAAACGAGCTTGGAGTAGTGTGTCTTCTAACTCAGAAGATAAAAACACGGGGTCCTAACATTAATGCTTTAATGATCTAATCTGAGGCATGGGGCTGTATTCATGAAATAGGAAGTTCACAATGTATTGTCGAATACATGGCAGTGAGTTTGTTCGTTTGTTTGTTTTTAATGCACAAAGCAGAAGATTGTTGTTAGCTGGAAAAGTCAGGAAGGTGCGAATTCAGGCCTTGAAGGATGGCTAAACTATAGCCTGATGGGGAGGAGGCAGGAGTGGGATCCTGGGAGGGGATGCTGCTTGAGTAGAGGTACACAGGGAGGGCCAAGCCAGGTCTGTTTGAGGAGACTGCAGCAAGGGATGGTGAGTTTTGTGGAATGCTAATCTTACTTGAAAGATCAAGTTCCCCCCATCTCCTCTTCTTGAGACTTGGCAGGGAACCCCAGACTGGCAACCTTATCAGTGCCTCTTCTGGTAGCTAGTGAGTGGTCTTTGTCATGCTAGATCCTGACTTGAGACAAAGCCGATCAGATGCCCAGGGCGAGGCTGGCCTCAGGAGCACTGAGAGGGCCTCTCAGGCAGGAGGGAATTGAGCCCTGAGCTCAAGAGAGTGGTCACTACCTCTGGGGGAGCTTTGAAGAGGAGCATCAGTGGGAATGCAGAATGCTCTAATAGGGAGAAAATTCGAAGTTGGCTTAACCTTTCCGCCCCTCTCCTTGTTCTATCTACTCTGTCCAGGAGCCTTGTCATTCCACCTCTGTGCCAGCCTGCCCCCATCCTCATCGCTCTGTCTCCACTGCCTCTGCTGGAATTCAGAGCTCCTGGCTGGGCGCCACAGTTCCTCCGGCCTGGTGCCTCTGTCCCAGGCCGTCACATGTCACTGCCCGGCTCAGACACCATCTGTGTTGACACAGCCACGATCAGATTTGGGTCTTGTGGAGTGTGGGTATGGAAGGGTCAGGGAAAATGGGGAGAGACCAGGGGGCAGGCTGTTGCTCTTGTCCAGACAAGGTGATAGCACCCAGGCAGGGGCACCTCCAGGCCTGGCCGACGCTCGTTCTAAGCTCTGCCGTGACGTGAAGCTGATTCAGAACTGCTTTGGTCATGGCCACTGGAGCTGGCTACGTCTGAGGACAGGAAGGGACTCCTCTAGGTGGCTGTAAGGAAGCCGAATGGCCAGGGGTGCCTCTCCCTTGGCACCAGGTCATGGGAAGGTGAGACTCCCTGAGATTTCTAACATCCATCCCCTCTGTTTTGTCGGCCTACAAGGTAAGGCTCTGTTTCAAATTGACAGGATTCTTATTTGTCTGCCTACTTCCCCCTGGGACTTCTGAAAGCAGCTCCCACTTCAAAATAACTACCGTGCAAAGATAGGCATCACTATCCTCATTTCATGCATGGGGAAACTGAGACCCAGACAAAATGAAAGTTCCAAGGTCACACACCTGCTAGTCACAGTAGGGGTTATACTCCAGCTCTTCATACTCCCAACATAGTGTTCTTTCAGTAATAACATGTGAGGCACTAAAGTCACTGTTCCCCAAACTTTGTTCCTTTTAGTTCCACCGTAGCTGGTGTCAGCATACCAGCTATGCTGTTATTTACTTGACGGTGTTTTTCAAACCACTCACATTCTTATTCAACTTTATTTTTTAAGGAAGGTTTATGTCTATCATAAATGAAAAAGAAGGCCACACATAGATGGTAACTGTGAAATAGGAAAGCAGAGTCCTGTTACTTAATTCTAGCCAAATACTGTGGTCTACCGAAGGCTTGAGGCTGGGGCTGCTCTGTGTGAAATGAGGAGATCGTACATGAGAAGAGTCAAAGACATACTAGCCCCAAGCTGAGACTTTCTCCCAGATGCCATCAGGAGCATGGGCAGGGACCGGAAAGGGCACTGACTTGCTTGTGTGAATCGATGTCATTTGACACCACATCTGCATGCCACCCAAACCATCTGGCACACGTACCATATTTTGGGTAACACCTTTTTATGTGTAATTTATGTTTCAGTCCAATATCTTGGAATAAAAATGGTGAACAGACCACTCATGATCTGTAGGTAAACTCAGGGCAGTCTGGTGTGGGGTTAGTGGTAGAGCGGGGTAGGGTCTGGGAAGTCGGCTGGAGCCCAGCAGGGACTCTCAGCTCATCTAAGATTGTGGGGCTCTGATCCTGGCCCCATCCTTCAGAGGATGGCAGATACTGGCCTCTGGCACCAGCATGGCACCATTGTGAAACATCATTTTCAGAATGTAAGTGTGGTGAAGATCCCTCCAACAGACAACTTGGCAACCTTCTCTAGCCAGCCACCCCATTTGGTCCATAAGGAGGAACTGAAATTAACATCAGAGGCAAGGGGGCAGTTTAAGGGAGTGTGGACAAATTAGAGCGTGTTTATACTTGAGAAATCTGAGGGCATGAAGCTACCTTGCAGGGGGAGAGTTTTCCTCCGGTCCCTTACATTCAGGCTTTGCATACAGACTAAGTTTTAGAGGCTCTGGGCTGGTGTAGGAAAAAGGGCTGGAGATGAGGCTGCCTGCTCCTGAGCTGGACATCTGAAGGCACCCCCGGGCAGGCTGAGGGCACTGGAAAGGGCTGCTAGATTCCCAGCTCTTCCCACATCATGCGTTGCTTGGCTCCACACCCCGCAGGCTCCTACCTGCCAGAGCCCCAAGGTAAAAAGGCAGGTGGGTAGAGGAAGTTGGGACTGAGAATGCTTCTTAATTTAGGGTGAGGTCTCAGCAGATCTTGCCATCCCAAACGAACAGAGACTTGCTCTGAACCCGGGGACTGGAGTTGGAGAGGGGCATCCTTGTCCTGCGGGGGCTGTTGGAAGCTGTGAAGTGGTTGGTTATTTAACTTCCACCTGAGAGGTTCTGGGGTCAGCCCAGACGCCTAGAATGCGAGAGGGTTTTATCAGCCCTCGAAGGGTTCTAGAGGGCCCACTTTCCGGGGCCACGTTGTTAGCTCTCAGCACTGATGGCCTGGCTCGGCCAAGCACAAGGTCCTCTCTCTGCCAGGTAAACACTGAGGGGTACCCTTGAAGGATGGGCCCCTTGCCAGACCCCACCCTCATCCCTGGGGAAGCAGGGAAACCAAAGCCAGAGTTGGCCCCTCTGTACAGTTGTTGAGCCCCAGCCAGCTGGCAGTCGTCACCTGGATGGATGCTGCCCTCTCGCCAGTTTCCGAATGGTGTTTTGGGGAAGAAGTGGGGAACAGGTGACGAGAGACAGCATGGCACAGACATCAGGCACCAGCTCCGAGGTCAGAGTGGCATGTGTGGATCCCAGCTGCACTGTGAGCAGGGTGGGATGTGACACTGAACATATCGCCACCCCTCTCTGAGGCTGCTTTCTTAGGCTGTACAATGGGACGAGGGGAAGAGATATGGCAGGTAATGGGGAGGCATCGAAGGGTCTGGCCCCGAGTCTGGTGCACGGGAGGCGCTGGCTGTCATCGCAGGAGCCCAGTGTTGCTGGCGTTGTCGCTGTGTGGTCAGAGGGGTGGGACTCCTTTTCTGAGACACTGCTGAAACGTGTGACTTTCCCTGAGCCCCAGATTGATGATGAGTTTGCCGGCTCCATTGGCCACAGCCAGAGCTTGTTGGGCGAGTTTTTGAGGAGCCGAAAGAGAGGTCAGAAGTTACCTGATCCAGCCCTTCAATCCAGATGAGGAGATCTGAGCCTGGGAAGAGAAATGAACTCCCCAAGTTCTGTAGTGGGCGGGACAGGGGTCCCGGACCTCTGGAGGAGGAAGGGCTAGAGTGATGCTGATGGGGGGTGTGGCGATGGAAACACCAGGTTGCTAGGGTTGAGCTTCCAGCCACTGAAAGTCCCCAAGGAATCTTCTCTTCCTCCCAAGGGCATCCAGCGTCCCTTACTCTCTGAGTCCATGCGCCCTGCAGGGATGGTGTGCCTCCCTCAGGTGGTGCTGAGCTAGAGAGAAATCAAGGGCCACCCAGGAGTGGGGACAGGAGCAGGGAACGAGCTCGCTGCAAGCCAGAGCTCGCAGAGAGCACGCCCACGAGTGCACGGGCTCTCCCGCTGCAGGGGACTGGCCATTTCAAAGACCTGACTGGGTGCTCTGGAAGCACCGAGGAATGTGGAGGGGCCGCCGACCGAGGCACTTCTGAGAAAGCACGTGGTGGTTCCAGCAAGGGGTGGCTGGGGTGTCTGCTTACTCCCCAGCCTGTCCCAAGCCCCGTGCGCGCGTGGTGCAGACAGAAAGTGAAAGAGGAAAAGGGCTGTTTCAGGGGGTGGAGTGGGTTGGCCAGGTGACAGGCTGCCCAGGCTCACAGCAGCCCCAGAGCTGTGGGGAAGGAGAGGCCACCGGCAGCGCGGCAGTCCCTGGAACAGTGGTAGGTGACCAAAGTCCCCTCTGCAGCCCCTGAAGTTGGGCTGGGAATCGAGACTGGGAGGCAGGCAGCTCTACTTGTCCGAGGTTACAGAGCAAGGCTGAGGGGAGCGAGGGGGAGCGAGGGGGAGCGAGAGGGAATGAGAGGGAACGAGAGGGAACTCCTCGTTTCCAGCATCCACTGAAGGACTACACACAGGAGCCGGAGCCGGGACCTGGAGCTGGGCTGCCGTGCGGAGAGCACGGGCCGAGGGGAAGCGGCGGGGCTGAGCGGGAGCAGGAGCGTCTGCCGAGGGAGCGCAGAGCAGAGACAGGTGGCGGGGCCAAGCCCGGGCAGGCGGCAGAAGCTGTGCATTTAGATTCTGTAGAGGTATGCAGGGGTGCGTGGAAGGGACACGGTCTCCCTCTGCAGGGGGTTGTAGACCAGGGCCGCCCTTCTCTGAGCTTCAGTTTCCCCGTTGCATCATAGGGCTATGGGTACATAGGGCTATGGGTACATAGCCCTCCTGGTGAGGTCCCTGGGCCAGGAGGGCTGTGGGGGGCAGGAAGAGTGGGGAGTTCAGACTGGGGAGCATCCTCGCCTCTCTTTGACCATATTGGGAAGCAGGGGCTTTCCAAGACTGCCTTGATGGTTAGCATCTCTGTCTCACTTTGGGGTCCTGAGCCACACCCTGTAAGCCTTAGAGTCTAAAGAGATAATCAAGGGTGCCCAGGAGAGTGGGGCTCTCTGGGGTCCCAGAACACTGGAATTGGAGCAACATGTCTAGTTCTGTCTGGGACTTTGAGCACTGCTGTTCTCACCTGACACAGGGGAGGGGACACAAGCCTAGGAGTCCTCAGTGCCCCATCTCCAGCTGCAGCCAGGAGGTCCTCACTTTGACAGGAAGTGTTCCATCTGTGCACCCACCCCCCAAAGAAAAAGTACTTCTAGTCAGACAGAAGATCGAGGAAATTGTTGCTTCATGCTCTGGAGCCTGGTGGAGCTGAAGAGGGAGAGGAGGACACCCCAGCAAATCATCATTTTCCAAATCCCAGGCTGCCTTAGGCAAGGACCTGGTCTCCAAGATGCCAGGAAGTGAAGTGGAAGGGTCCTCAGAGATAACTGAGCCAGCGGGGGGTCCCAGACTTCCTACACACGGGAATCACCAGGGAGGCTGTTTAGTGTGTAGGTCCCAGGCTAGGCCTGGGGCGGGGCTGCCAATAGCAGGTGAAACCATCTATCCCAGGCAACTCCTATGTCAGAGGTCCAGAGGTCATACATGAATTGAGAGGCACAGATGTGGTCAACCTCTGTACTCTCTCCACGTTACAAAACCTCTGGGGACTTCCCCGAGAGATTCTGTCAAAGTTCACATAGCCTAGAAGTTTTGAGTCAGGATTTGAACCCAGGTCTCCCGAGCGGACTTTGACATATGCACGGTGAGCGGTCCAAGACACTTCTCAAAGAGGTATTGACACTGGTTCTCGTAAGGAGGGAATTGGTGCTTTTCTGATTCTTTTTCATCCTTTTCTGTTTTTATGTGTAGGGATCTTGAACATAATTCTAAATATAGTACTTGTTAAGTTTTCTTTTTAACAAAACAGTGGGGCAGCTGACAGTTTGATAACATTGTTTTGTTTTCAATGGCAAGTGATACCCTTTTTTTTTTCTATGTGAGGCTGTGATTAAAAGTTTTGTTTGTTTTTTTTTAAAATAATGACAAATGTTACCAATGTAACCATTTTAAATGTACAATTCAGGGGCATGAAGTACATCCACAGTGTTGTGCAACCGTCCATCTCCAGAAACTTCTTCATCTTCCCCAACTGAAACTCTGCCCGCATTAAACAGTGACTCTCCCCATTCTCCTCTCCCCTCAGCCCCTGGCAACCACCATTCGACTTTCTGTTTCTATGACTTTGACTGATCTAGCTGCCTCATAGCGGTGGACTCATATCAGATTTGTCCTTTTTGTGTCTGGCTTCTTTTCACTTAGCATAACACCTTCCCAGTTTCGTCCATGTCGCAGCACAGGCCCGAACTTCATCCCTTTTCATGGCCGAATAATCATCGTGTGTGGATAGATCACATTTTGTTGACCCCTTCCTCCGTCAGCGGAGACTTGAGTCGCGTCTGTTGTGAGGAACGCTGCTTGCTACACACGTTCGTGTTCAAGCCTGTGTTTGAGCCCTCGCTGTCGATTCTAGAAGGTTGTGTTTTAAAATAAATATGTCTGTTTCTTTAAAAAATTCTAGAATAGGTGGTATGAAGATATGGCCCCCAAATTGTCAAGGATGCAGAAGTTTGGGAGACACTAGTGGGGAGACTGTCTAGATCAAAGGCATGGCAGCTAAGGGACTTTTGGAAGGAAAAAATATAAGAATCGGCAAAGCGTCCCACGGCGGCAGAAATGTAGGGTCTAGAAAGTTCACTTGGGGGAAGGAGAGCTGTAGACTTTCTGGTGTTGTAGGAAAGCCATTTATACTAAGGGTCAGTGTCTTCTTGGCAACTCAGGCTGCCTTGGAAATCGAACCTCTCTTAGTTCTCAGAAGCACTCTGTGTGTGTGTGTGTCCCAGAGGGGTTGCTCATTTAAAAGTTCGGAATTCTGGCCCCCACCCCAGACTTACTGAATCAGAAATTCGAGAGGTGAGGCTGTGTGTTTGGCAACCTTTCCAGGCAATTCTGATTTATAACCAGGACTGCCAACCGCTGGGCTCTGTCAACAAACCCTGGCAGGCTGAGCCAGCCCGTGATTCACCTTGGCGTCTCCAGAGCCTGGCACTGGCTTAGGTACCATGTTAGGCTGAGCTGGGGATCAGGATGAAGTTGGGGGCCTGACTTGCATCCTCACTCCCCAACCCGCCCCAGCACTTGGCTCAGGTTCTCTTCCCAAAGAAACTTGTTGGACTCCTTTACAGGTTATTGGGTGCAGCTAGGAATGTTGGGATGTGCAGAGGGAAGGCCACCTGGAGGTGCGAGAGGCCAGGTGAGCCTGAAGGGGGCTTGCGTTCCGGACCAGCACTGAGGGAACCCCTCCGCCCCTGGCTGCAGCTCTTACAGTTTGTGTCCTTCCTTCTCATCCCGGGACCACCTGGCTCCCCAATCCCGATAACTGAGCCGTTACAGGCACATGCACAAGCCGAGCTGGTCTCATTCGAGTTCCAAGATTTCCCAAGTTGTGATGACGTGGATGTCCCCAGTGGGGCTTGCACTCAGTGGTGTCCAGAGAAGACAGGTGGCTTACCTGAGTTCTCAGAGGTGGTCTCCATGGGGGTCTTTTGTAGGGTTCTTTATGATTTCCAGGCCCCACTCGGGGAAAAGCAGAGCCAAGTTGTCTCAGGTGGGGCTCCCTGGAAAGCAGACTTGGAGATGGGGATTTGCACAGGAGAGGTTTACTAGGGAAGGCTCAAGAGGGGAGAGGGAGGAAGCAGGACCAGGCAGAGGGAGGGACTGGTTTGCAAGAGTCACAGCAGAGGTCTATCCTAGTCCCACGTGGAGCACCGAAATTGGGATGGGCTTCAAGTTTATCTCAAACTGAGGCATGGAAGCCAGACCTTGGTGCCCGCCGGTTCCAGTCATTGCATGTGGACTACCTCTGGGGAAGGGCCATGACTCTGGGCTGTTCCAAGAGAGCTTGAGTGGTGAGCTGAAGCCACTTGCCCTCCAGCAGCTGGTGCTAATGGGACTCATCTGAGCAGCACACTACAAGCTGAAACTGTGAAATCAGAATGTATCTGGAGGCCGAAGTCTAAAGTGTTATCTAGGCTTGTGTTTTTAACTGTGCTCTGGGCAGCCCCTTTCGAGGAGGGGAGATTCAGCCTCCCCTAATCCCATTTAATCAGACAGCTCCATCATCACCTGTTCTGAGATTTGGGGTCCTTGTATGACTTCACGTGAAAACCACTGCTTCGGGGTGACGGTCTTATTTAACAGAGGAGGGCACTGGAGAGCAGAGAGGAGAAGGGAAAGGGGCGTGGCTCGGGCCCTAGACTGTCAGATACAGAGCAGGCCCAGATTTGAGGTTCATGACTCTGTGTCCATCCTTCTCACCAGTCTGTTGTAGTAAACTCAGCTGTCGCCATGGCTGTGCCAGTCCACTTCCTCTGAGCTCCCTCCAACCGCTGAGAAGCCCTGTGAGCAGGGACTGGAGCCAATCTTGCTTCAATTTTCGGTTTTCCTGCTCTGAGGCCCCTTTGTCCTGGCACAGGCTGGTCCCAGCATGGAGGGGCTGGGGAGCTGTGATGGGAATGCCAAGATTCTTGAGGGTGCTGGAACTTGGGGTGGGGGAGGGGATGAGGTAGAGCAGCAGGCTGGGCCCAGTGGGATCCAGTGGTGCTCCGTGCCCCCACGGTCCTCAGATGGCCTATCTCTTAATCCCCTTAGTCTGAGCTCGCACCAGAGCTGGAAAGACACCTAGCACCAGAGATGCCGCAACTCCCATGCTTCCTGCTCCTCCCCTTTGTGGAACTGGCCAGGCCCCTCTATGCCCATCCTTGGAAGAGACCCTCCTCTGCATCTCAATTCCAAAATGGGCAGGACAGAATTTAATCCTGCCTGTCCTTGCCCCAATCACACATCCATCCCAAGCCATCATCTTTCCAGAAGGTCAGAGATAGAAGGGACATTAGAGGGCTTCCGAGCCAAGGGTTGTGAACCCAAATACCCAAGGGGCCATAACTGTGTAAAATGGGGCCAGGCAGAAGACAATAGGGAGTAGTGGGGACTTTGGCAACTATCACTTGTATACTCTATATGGAGACATCGTGTGGTAATTAAGACACACATACTCACACTGAAATTGCCTTGGGAAATAAAACACCGACGTCTATGGGCCTGACTTTGCTCATTTTTGATTTATGTTCCAAGCCAAGTCCCCGAGGCACAGATTAGGAGCCTGTAGTCAGAGTTGGGTACCAGAGCTGACCAACAGCAATATTTCCAGACCTCTCCTGACGTGACTCTTGTCTGGCCTGCTGCCCCCATGAGATGCTCACACACACGCATGTGCAAACATGCACACATCTGTAATCTCCCTGCCTGGAGGAGAAGCAACCAGAACCTCCAGCCACCTTCCAGCCCCATAAGCTTCTTAATGTGGCCACCTACCTCAGTTTCCCCTCTGTCTCACGTGACTTCTGCAAGCCCCTCCAGGAAGTGAAGGTCTTGAGTGAGACCAGCGATTTCTGCAAGTCTCACTCTCTGTCTCATTTTCCTGGGAGGCCCACGCTGGGCTGGCAAACAGCACGAGGCTTCTTCCTCCGCAGATAGCACTTGCCTTCCCCCTGTCCGTCTCCAGGTCCTGCACATTCTCATCTCTTCTGCCAGGATCCGGGGCTCTTGGGCCCAGATCGCCCCCTCCTCAGACACACTACGGAGGGGTGAGAGCACAGGGGTATCTTTTGAGCTTCTATGGCTGCCAGGCTCTGTGCAGGCACAGTTGGGGGGCCACAGAGGTGGCCCACCCCATGAAGTTTCCATCATCTTTGTTTTTGTTTTGCTTCCTATAAACTTCAGGAGCCTTTCAACCTTGAGTCACCTGCGTACTTCACCTCAGAGTACTCTGTGATCTTTGGTCCACACGAGGTGGCTCCCTTAATTTCCCTGTCCCCTTTCCGGCAACCATTCCAGTGCATTCGAGGTGTATTCTTTTGTTTGTATGTATCCATTTTTAAAGTTAAATTTATTGGAGTACATTGGTTGATAACATTATATAAGTTTCAGGTGTAAAATTCTTTAATTCGTCATCTGTATATTGTGTTGTTTGTTCTCTACCCAGAGTCTAGTCTCCCGTCACTATGTCTTTGACCCCTTTTACCCTCTTCATTCTGTTTGTATGTGTTTTTGTAAAATATGTGTTGCCTTTTCGTGTGCGTATGTCACTCTGCACACCTAGAATCAGGCTATCAAGAGGTCATTCTGCCCCTTACTTTTTTACTCTGTGTCATTACGCTGCGCCTGTGTCCCTCTGTGTGCATTTGGTCTTCCGTCTCTAATTGCTGCATCGTCCTCCATGGATTGCGGCTGCTACTTTTTTCTGTCTCTCCCCCTGGCTGTAGACACCCAGGTGGCCTCCAATTCCCAGTCACTGCAAATAGCACAGTAGTGAGCATCCTCAGACGAGCCTCCTTGTGGGAGTGGAATATTTCTTTGGGATGTATATACTCAAGAACTGAATTGCTGGGTTGTAGGATCTACTCATCCTTAGATATGCTAAATGGTGCCAGTTTCTTCTCTGGGGTGGCCATACCAACCCATTCCCATCAACCCGTTACAAAGCATCGCCAGTCATATCATGTCAAGCGACACTTCCATATTTTCATTGTGGAGCGTACGTCTTAGTAGCGCTTTCTAGATATGTCACTTTAGGCAAGTCACAGCAGACAAGGGAGGTACTCACTATGCCAGCCAAGTGCAGGAGGTTTCACACCCACTGAAGCCGAGTAACCTACATGAAGTCACGCAGTTAGAGCAGAACTGGGGTTTGAACCCAGAGCGCACCCTCTTAACCACTGTACTGTTATTATGTTTTGTCTCTCTTCTAAACTATCATCTGAGTCTACACCACAAGCTTCTTGGCAGGGACTGTGTTTTTTACTTCTTTAGGGCCCCTGGAGAATTGAACCCAGTGACTTTCTTGTAGGAGATGTTCAGCAAATCATTGTTACAGATTTAGAGAAGAAAAGTGCAGGAGGTTTTTTAGAGTTTATCTGGAGGAAACAAACTCTCAGGGGAAACTTAACTCATATTAAGTGGAAAAGAAGAAGCAATTTGATCTATGAACCCCACAAAGATGCTGACTGGGTCATGGTAGATAAGTGTTCCAGGGCTCCTGCTTCCCACCACCATTGGACCTCCAGAAGCAGCTTGTCATGAGGTTGGGGAGCAGGGCAGGGTTGGGGAGGGGGGCCCTGGAGTCATGGAAAGGGGAGAAGGCTGACAAGCAGTGAGGAATCTAGGCTCCCAAAATGCCATAGTTGAATGAGCTGCCACATGCAGCCAGTGAAACTCAGGCTCAGAGGAGTAAAGAAATGTACCCGAGGTCAAAGGCAGAGCTGGAACTCAAACCCACGTCTCCAGACACAGTTCAGAGGTTTTCCATTCCTTTCTCAGAAGTTCATAGTCGGAAAATAGGGAAGTATTCCTTCCCACACTCTTTTATCACAGTGCAGAGAAGGACTGAAGGCTTTTGGGGGCAAAAAAAGGAGTCACTTTTTCCCTCTCAGCACCTCCTCAGACTCTCAATGATATATTCTCCTTTCTGGGGAAAAAAAAAAGCATCTGATAAACTGAGCCTAACCTCATTGTCATCATCTGTTAAATGGGTATAATAATAACAATTTCCCAGAGTTGCTCCGACAACAGAAAGAAGATAATAAATATAGAGTACCCAGCATGGCCCGAGACCCAAAAGAATCTTCCCAGCAGAGACAGGATGTTACGTTGACACAAGAAGAAGCTGTATAAACTGGACATCGAGTTGCTTCGGTCCAAGTGAGGACGTTCTGGTCACACTTGATTTCCCTTGGGGGAGAGAAATGAATTTTATTTCAAAGAACATTTTGGTGCATACGCTCTTTCAAAATATGCTGTATAGGGTGAAGTGTGAGGGTGGAAACGAACCCCAAAAGGGACTTTTGCTGTCAAAAGGATTAGCACTCTTTTCTCAAGTTGGATGTAGACGGTGATGGCTCCGGGGGAAGGGCAGGCTCAGAAAGGACCTTCTAAAAATACTGCTCATTTACCAAATGACACAGACCACTCCTCTGCTGTGCCCCAGACGTTCCTCAAAAGGAGGAATCGTCTTGCCACCCACACTTTCTCTCAATGGGTGAGGGCACGCCCCCGGGGCCTGGGGTCTAAGAGCATCTAGAAGAAGCTGACATTGGAGCCAGGTAGTTGGTTCATATCCCAGCTTCCTACTCCTCTCTCTGAGCCTGTTTCTTCATCTGAGAAATGGGAACACAAATAGCTAATGTGTGAGGTAGACGAAGTGGGATAACGTCTGTCCATCATGTTGTTTGGTGCCTGGCCCTCACCTGTGAATTTTAGTTATACATCATTCCTGTTGGTGGAGGGAGCCCACCAAGTGCTGGAGCAGGCTGGAGCCCAGGAGTAGGGGAACGAGACGGACAGGGGCCTGCCCTCCCAGAGCTCCTGGCTTCTATGAGCCGCCCTGTGCTGAGCAGCTGAAGGGGACTTACTTCACTCCAGTGGGGTGATCAGGGCCATTTCTGTCCCCAGTCCCCTCTGGAATTGCAGATGGGGAGAAAGAATCCAGTTGAGGGGTGTTTGAAGTATTTCCTCAGCATCGAGAGACACAGGAAACGTGGATGTGGGAACCCCCGGGGAGAGAGGGTGCTAGGCTGAATTGCACGTAGATCTTGGCATGAGTGGGAGGCGCTGTGGCTTGTGGAAAGAAGTAGACTGGGAACCTAGACTCTTGGGTCTGAGTCTCAGCTCTGAGACATGCCAACATCATGGGCTTCCTTTGGCTGTGTGCCTCCTGTGTGCCTGGTGCACCACCCAGAATCCCTTTTGGCCCTTTGATGATCCCACAAAATAAGCTTCGTTATCCCGATCTACTGGTGGAATTCAACCTCCAGCTCTCCAACTAGCTCATCTTGGACAAACCATGTCAGCCATTTCAGCCAGGTGTTGAGTACCTTCCTCTGCCCAGTGTGTATAACACTCCGTCCTGCCTTCTCCCTGAGGCTCTCTGGGAGCGGAGATGGTGGAGGCAGAGTCCGTTGTGAGCTGCAAACCCCTGTCTACTCGGAAGCAAATACATAAAATGCAGGATTCATCTTGGGGGAACAGGAAGGGAGGTGCTGTGATATATGTTGGGGGGTGCCTGAGAGATTTCTTCTTGTCCGAGTTGAGCCAACAACAAAGTGCCTTTTCTCCCAGGCACCTTGTCGGTGATGATAAAGCGGGTGTGTCTGGGCCTTCCAGATTGCACCGCTGACTAGGGGGGCTTTCTTGCTCCCATGGGGTTTCCTGCCTCAAAAGAACAGAAAGCTTGGCTTCACAATGTGGTTACTCAGGCAGGAGTCAAAGAGGGTAGTAATAGTGATGATGATGATGATGATGATGATGATTATGATTATTATTAATGTGGTGACTCAGGCAGGAGTCAAAGAGGTAGGAGATGAGTAGAAATAGTAATAATAACAATAGCAACCACTACCACCACAACCACCATCACCTATACTGAGCTCATCATGTATATGTTGGAGGCTGTTCTAGGATTTCATTCATTAAGTGCTTATGAAGCCCCAGTCACCTTCCTAAGGGCTCTACATGAATTAACTTACCTAATTCTTATGAGTTGCCAAGTATTATTATTCTCGTTCTACAGTTAAGAAAACTGAGGCTGCAAGAGGTTTAAAACTCGAACTTGTCCAGGTTTCAGTGAATTGGTAAGAATAGTTTCAGAGTCGAGCAATTTGACTCTAAGTTGCCTTCTTTCTCTCTGGTGTTTGACCACATTTGGCGATGTTGTCCAGGGTTTGAAGCTGAGCTTGTCGATAAGTGAGGCTGGGCTAGACATTTTTAAACTCCTTCCCATTGCATGTCCCGCCATTGCCCATCTGTGATCGTTGCTTATCCTGTTCCTACAGCTAGACACAACAGGGGTGTTCATTTGAATGAGAATATTTTGATTGGCAGGAAAGAGAAATGGGCTGGGAGTCTTGTGCTGGAGAATCAGGTACAGGCTTGGCCACTGGCAGGCTGTGAGGCCTTGTACAAGTGGAAAGGGTCTTTCATCTTCAGGGTCTCATCATCTTCTCTGTAGGATGAAGGAGGTTGAAGGTCCTTGGCAGTCCTGATGGCCTATGAGAAAACGGAGATTGAGCCACACAACTCATTCCTAGAATTGCTGGGGTCACTTCCAAGCTGCTGTCACTAGATATTACTGCCTGGAAAAAAAGAGGCAGATTGCTACAAGGTAGGCAGGCTCTCAATAAATAGCACAGAATGAAAATGGGAGGCAGGTGGCAGGTAAGGTTTGGGGCAGGGAGGGCTTCTCTTACCATCCTTGAGAGAACTGTAGGTTGCTTGGCTAGCTCTCAGGACCACCTCGTGTTTGGAGAAGTGGAGCCCTTTTCCCCTCCCCCTCCTCCCAGCCTTGGCCCCACTCCAAGAAAAGAGCGGTCGGTCTATCTTTCAGTTCTGCTTCCTCCAGTCATAGCTGACTGGGCTTTTGATGCAAGCCTGTCGTTTGGGTTCCTGCAGCCACAACCCAACCCGTTATAAACAGACAGCTCCACCCAAGACCCCTTGTACTGGAAAGTTTATATGCGGTGACATCTGGCGTCTGTGCTGAGACCCTCCATAGGTAGTGAGAGTCGTTGATGAGTGAAAGGGAAAGAAGCAGATGGAAGGTGGTGAGTTGTGTGTGTTTTTTCAGATCGTTATCTTCCACTGTCCTTCCCCGCTTCAACTCCATTTTCTTCCCGGGCCAGGCAGGGGGGCACCAGAAGGCTCCTCACATCCTCCGGCCTTCAGAGTTGGCTCTCTTCCCACCTCCTTCAAAAGACTTCATCAGATTCCTTCCAGCATGTATGTGTCCCATGAACAGTGGGGTCAAATGCCCCCCCCCCACAAAAGATATGTCCACATCAAATCCCTAGGACCTGTGAATGCTACCTTATTTGGAACTTTTCAGATATAAGAATCTTGAAATAAGATCATTCTGGATTATCTAGTAATGACAAGGGTCTTTATAAGAGAAGGGCAGAAAAATTAAGATACAAAGAGGTGATATAACCACCGAGGCAGAGATAACAGAGCTTTGGCCACAAAGGCACATGTCAAGGCCTGCCAACAGTTTCTGCAGCCGGAAGAGGCAAAGAGGGGCTCACCCCTGGAGCTTCCAGAGGGGCCGTGGCCCTGCCAACAACATGATTCTGGACTTCTGGCCTCCAGAGCTGTGAGAGGATAAGGCTGTGTTGTTTTAAGATACTTAGTTTGTGGTACGTTGATGCAACAGCCCTAGGACATGAACACACCATGGAATTTCAGACTCTCTGAACTAGGGAGCAGGCAAGGGCACTGGCGCCACACAGGCGAGGCTTCGTGTTGGCCCTTGCTGGCAAGTGCTTAGCCTCTCTGAGCCTCAAGTTTCTGCCCTGCAAAATGGAGACAATAATGCCTGCCTTCCGAGGTTAGTGTTTTGTTTTGTTTTGTTTTAGAAGCTTTCTTGGGGTATAATTCACATATCGTACAATTCACCCATTTAAAGTGTACAGTCCAGCGGTATTTTTAGTATACTCACATAGTTGTGCAACCATCTCCACGGTCAACTTTAGAATATTTTCATCTTCCCCAGGAAAAAAACCCCATAGCCATGAGCAGTGGTTTTTGTTCCCCCACAAATGTCCCCTAACTCTAGCCAACAACTAATCTACTTTCTGTCTCTAAAGATTTGCCTATTCTGCGTATTTCATATAAATGGAGTCATACAATATGTAGCCCTTGGTGTCGTGCTGCTTTCACTTACCATAACTTTTTCAGGTTTCATCCATGCTGTAGCATGTATCGGTACTTTACTTCTTTTTGTGGCTGAATAACACTCCATTGCATAGATTTACCACCGTCTGTTTATCCATTCATCTACTGATGGACATTTGAGTTGTTTTTGTATGTTGGCTGTTCTGAATTATGCATCTATGCAATTAAATGAAGTAGCATCTGAGATATCCGACGTGCCCTTCAACAAATGATAATGTGGGATCTTACGGAGAATCTGTCCCAACTGCTTCAATTTACAGATTAGGAAACTGAGGCATAGAGAGGGACAGAGGCTTGCTCGAGGTCACCCACAGCAGTAGAGCATAACAGTTAAAGGCAGGCCTGTGAGTCAGACAGCCCAGAACCAAATCCTGCTACCTCTTGAAGCAGAGTTACCTTATGTAAGTCACTTCACCTCTCTGAGTCTTAGTTTACTTGTGTGTAAAATGAAGACAGTAATAGTACCTGCCTCTTATGGTTGTTGATATAAGGATTAAATGTGCTAACTCATGTGCCTGGCACATAGTAGGTGCTCTACCGGTCTTAGCTGTCACTATTCATGGCAGCACAACATGTGGGACTCAGGTCTGCCAGCTCACAGGTGTAAAACATCTTGACTCTGCGCTTCTCCGTTTCCCTCTCCCGTATCATGGGCATCTTTCTGGTGTGATTGTAAGTTCCTTGAAAAAAAGGGAATGTAGCTCCCTCTCCCCACTGCTCTGAGCATGTAAAAGGTGCTAAATAAACTCTTTTCTCACTTTCTTTGGCTCCTTTCAACCCTGGTCTTCACTGGGTGGCCCGGCTGAACACTGTGGTAGGCCTTAATTCTCTGCATCTTTTCAACATCCCTTCCAGGCAGTGGACAGTGTGCTGCCATGGATTTGGGGCCCCTAGAAGGCGGGTACCTGGAGCTTCTTAACAGCAATGCCGACCCTTTGCAGCTCTACCATTTCTATGACCAGATGGACCTGGCGGATGAAGAGATCGATCTCTGCTCAGGTGGGCTTTCCTCCCTCTGGCCCCACGCTACCCGTCAGCCTGCCGGGAAGGGCCGGCCGCGGAGCTCCGGTCAGCACCACGGACAGCTCCCGTGCCTGCGTGATGCTCTCGCTGAGCCCATCTCCCAGCCCAGCCCTGCCGCTCCCGCCTTCCCCACCAGCCAGCCCTCTTCCCAGATCTTTCCTGCTTCATTCAAGAGGCTTTTCCCCCACAGAACCCGACACGGACACCATCAACTGTGAACAGTTCAGCAAGCTGTTGTGTGACATAGAAGGTGACGACGAGACCAGGGAGGCTTATGCCAATATCGGTGAGGAAGTACCCTGAGCCCAGGAAAAGGACAATCGAGGGGAAAGGGTTTTTTTTTTTCTCCTGTTTCTGTGAATCTCATCTATTCTCTGAGCTACGACAGGCCCCTCTATCAGAAAGTGAGGCGAAGGGGATGCGGGGTGGCGCGGGCTAAAAGGACAGAGACTCCAGGGAAGAGGGGATGTGGAAAATAGTGCGGCATATCCCCTTCACTAATGACCTGTGGGCAAACAAAATCTCACTTTGACATCCTCTGCCTCCATTTCTATATCTTTTTCTATTTCTTGCTCTTCTTTCCTTCCTTCTCACAAATCCCATACCCTACACCCTCCCCCTCTTTTTCCCCAGCCAGACTACTCTAGGATTTGCACTGTTGCATACTAATCACTGGATGTGTGTTATCACATCAGATTTTCACAACAAAGTGAGTAGATACTGTTTACATCTCCATTTTACAGGTAATGCAATGGACATTTAGAGAGGTGAAGCAATCTACCCAAGGCTGCCTTAGAGATAATAATGCCCATGTCTGAAATGCTAACCTACATCTTCCTCGTTTCAAAGTCCTTATTTTTAACCACAAAAAAGGAAGTATCTGGGGTGGGGAGGTTTGGTGAGGTTTAAGCCGAGAGGCTGGTTTGCAGCTTTAAAAAAGAGCTACAGCTTTCAGATAAAGGAAGAACTCTTTGGGGAGAGGTGTTTCTGCTGTTCTTGTTTTTGTGGGGTAGGAATGGGATGAAGGATCTCTCCTCACCAGGATCACCACTGTCTCATACAGAGCCTTTATCAAATTAGAAAAAGATGCCCCGTCTTCTGGAAGACACAGACCTCAACAGGAAATAACAGCTGAACTATTGAAGTGCAGGCTGAATTTCCTGCCCCCTTTTTCCCTCTTAGCTGGGTGCCTTTGTACCATGAACAACCTGTACAACTGTTCTTAGTGGCCCTTTTTCTGGCAACCCAGAAACCACATCACTCAGGTCTGTGCTCAGCACAAATGTGGCGAGGCTTCCCCCAGCACACAGCTAACCCAGCATCACCCAAGGGCAGAAAATGGCAGGGAGCAGTAACTGTGTGTCGCAAAATTACAGAACTGAGAGTCTGCCTGCTTCCTCCCCTTCCTGGGACTTCACTTGGGGGAAGCAGAAGTGTTTGGGGCTGAAGGCCCTCACATTTCCTCGCAATCGGAGGCAGTAAGAAAGGATTTGGGGATCACTTAGGATTTTCCCTTAGGGACATCTGCACAGGAAATGGAGCTGCCTGAGCGAGTGGAGGAGACAGCGTCCTTGTCATTCGTGTGCTCCTCAAGTCTGCTCCTAGAAGGCCACACCCTGGCCTGGGCATGCGGTCACTGAAGCATCCTGAAATATTATGTTGGCTTCCATATGTGTAAAAGGAGAATAGTAATGACACCAGTCTCGTGGGATGGGTGTGAGGGTTAAATAAGTTCTGTGTGTAAAGTAGTTAGAAAAGGAATTTGTAAAGAATAAGCATTTAGTAAGTAGTAGTTAACACCCCACCACTATAGTCATCACCATCACCATCATTACTGCCCTCACTTCATTTTTCAGCTCAGAAGCCTTTTGTGGCTTCCTATTACCTCTAAACTCAAGTCCTAACTTCCTCCAACGTGAAATGACAGACATCTCTCTCTCAGATTTGACCACACATCCCCCAAACACCTTTCCCCACTACTCAAAACGCCCTCCACTTTCCACCTCTCAGACACTGCTCCGTCCCACTGTAGACTCTCTCCTCCAACCTCCTGCTGCAGTAACTGTCTTCCCATGGGTTCCAATCCATGTTCCACTTCATATAATTAACTACTATTTGTTGAGTGCCTACTGTATACTGACTACTGCGTTGGATGCTTTAAATGCAGAGCCTCCGATCTTCACCAATTCCATCCCTGGCTTATGGGCGTTATTTATTCTCATTACACCAACGAGGAAATAGAGGCCTCAAGAGGTTAAGTAACCGGCCCAAGGTCACACAGCTCATAGAGCTAGTGTGCGGTAGAGCTGGCATTTAAACTCAGCCGCGCTGCGTTCCACTACTTTATAACAGCAAATGAGTTTTCATGAGTACGTACCTCATCCCTTCAATTAGATTAAGGGCCCACAAAGGCTCACTGTTTCTTTATTAATTTGATCATTCATTCTGCAAACATTTATTGAGCCTTACCGTGTGCCAGGCCTGGAGGGTCACAGCTCACTGGTGCATAGCCCAAGGCCTGGTTGGTACACAATAGGGATTCCGTGAGAATGCACTGATTGACTGTACTTTCCTTTGCTTGGGCAGCGGAACTGGACCAGTATGTGTTCCAGGACTCCCAGATTGAGGGCCTGAGCAAAGACATTTTCAGTAAGTTGGGGAGCTCTTGGATCAGCCTGCATTTCTTTCCTGTTCCTTGGGGAGCACCATAGTATCCGATGGCCACCTTTTAATGGGTGGTCATGTCCCTCCCCGACGTGGGAAGAGTGGAGGTTCACCTTGGGTGTCCACTGACTAAGCATGTTAGTGTCTTTGGTTTTTCTTCAAAGTCGAGCACATAGGCTTGGAAGAAATGATCAGCGAGAGCAGGGAGGTGCTGGAGGACGCAGGACAGAAAAGTCAGAAGAGACGTGAGTGAGCCCCGACCTGGCCCGGCCCTGCCCTGCCCGAGTCCTGGCCCTGCCCTGGCTCCAAAGCCTGTCATGGCTCCCATTTCCTTCCCTCATGGAGTCCTGTCTAGCCCACCAGGGTTTGGGTATCCCACTCGCCTCTCCCCTCACCACTGCCCCCCGGTGACCCAGGGAGGAAGCAGATGGCCGGGTGCAGGTGGGCACTCTGCTGGTGGGTCTCTGTCTCTGGCTGTACTGATCGCCGTTTCCAAAGGGGCTTTGGGCTCTGGCTTCCCTTTCGTTGTTAGTTGTCACCCTGTATTTGAGAGAGGTCTTTTCAAGCACAGGTTTTAGAGTCAGCGATAACTGGCTTTTAGTCCTCTGTCTTCTGTTTATGGTCTCTGTGACCTTCGCAAGTACTTGTACTTCTCTGCCTCCTCAATCTGGCCTCACCTGGCAGCCAGCATGAGCTTTTAAATGCTAATCAGATCATTTCATTGCCCTACTAACCTTCCGATGGCTACAAAGTACATACTGCAAGGCCTGTATGACCTGACCCTTCCCACCTCTCCAGACTCCCCACGAACCACTCTGCTCCAGCCACACTGGCTTCTTTTCTCTCCTGTAACCCACGTACCCTTACCAGCTCAGGGCCTTTGCACTTGCTATTCTCTCTATATGAAATGCCCTTCCCCTGCTTCTTTCCAGGTCTTGGCTAACATATCACCTCCTCCTGGAGGTCTTCCTTGATCACTGTTTCACATAGATGATTCATTTCCCCTTGTTTGTATCTCTCTTAGCACCTTAGCACTTGTCACAATCTAGACATACTTTATTTATTGCCCTTCGAGTTGTCTGGAGTTGTCTGCCTCCAGGGAACACCCCTTCTTTCATTCATTTCTTTCTTGTTTCCATTTGATAAATATTTTTCCTCTACATTTTATTATGAAAATTTTCAACATGTGGCAAAGGTGAAAGAATTGTACTCCAAACAACCCACCACTTACATCCTATAATTTATGTTTGTCTATAGTTGCCTTAACACATCTCTGTCCATCCCTCTCTCCATCCACCCATCCATTTTTATATTTGGAACATTTCAAAGTACATGCAGATACCAGTACACTTCCCATAGGTCCTTCAGCATCCTTGTACTTTTTCCAGGCTGCATGGTATTTCACTGGTGGGTGAACCATAATTAGTTTACCCCTTGCTAAGGGTCATAAGGGTTTTTCTTTATTGATGTGCTAAGTGCTTGGTATTCACACACTGATTTCCAGTGTGTTCCTACAAGGTAGGAATCAACCCTACCCCTGTTTCACAGATGAGAGATCATAGGCTCAGAGAGGCTGTGTTGCAAAGACACACAGTTAGGAAAGGATCAAAAAGCAGGCGGTTTTTCATTTTTATTATTTATTATTTTTTATTTTATTACTATTATTTTTTAGGCAAGGCAACCCTTGGTGACCTCACAGATTGCAAGGAACTTGTCAGCTTATAATCTCTTACTTTTTTATTTTTTATGCCTGCAACACCTGGTCTTCCTAGGTGGTCTCCCATCCAAGTACTAACCAGGCCCAACCCTGCTTAGCTTCTGAGAGCAGACGGGATCGGGCTTGTTCAGAGTGGCATTCATTTTTGTTTTTAAATGCAAACTCATCTTGTTTGTCACCTCTGTGTTTCTGCCGCTTCCAGTGCCTCACTGCCCTGTGAGCCTTGAGATGGGGTTGGGCAGGAATGGTCAGAGGAAGGGGAGGAGATAGGACCCCCAAGGCCATTTCCCAGCCATGTAAGGCAACGCTGTTTGGCCTTCTGGGGTCCAGGAGCCCTTCCTGGCTTGGAACATCCCTTCCCTGGGGCTGATGACCTCGGTGTTCTCTCTGCAGCCTTCCCAGAGGAGCTGCCTGCAGAGGCGAAGCACAGGAAGCTTGGTGAGCAGGGTGGGTGGGTCCGGGGAGATGGGGAAGCTGAAAAGCTCAGGCCTCCTCAGGTGCACATGTAAACTGGCATTTGAAAGCAGACTCCAAGAGGTGAAGCCACTTATCCAAGATCACACAGCTAGTGAGAGGTGGTGCTGGGAGACTCAGCTTCTCCTACACAGCCTCTTCCTTAACAGCCTCCTTTTCTCTATGCTGAGTCGAGCTGAGCCCCTGCCACTAGCCTTGTTCTACTGCCCCTCCAGGCCATACTTCTTCTTTTGAGGTGCAGAGTCCCCAAGGGTCAGTTGGTTACCCACTGCCCTCCTTCCCTGCTCAGAACCCCATGCCTCAGTGAGCCTCTTCCCCTAAGCTCACCAGCTCCTCCCACCAGATGCTTCCCCCCTTCCTTTCCACCCCCCTCATCTCCGCAACCCTTTTATCTAGTCCCTTCCCCTCCCCTCCTTCCCCCCTCTTCTTGCACCCAGTTGTTACTGCAAAGGTGGAAAGACCAGCCCCTGAGTGGAGACAGACTATGGAATGAAAGGCTCTAGTAGAGGAAGCCAGGTCTCAGCCCTCAGAGTCCCAATGTGATGGGGAGATAGCCCTGCCCTTGAAGACCCCAGGACAATGGAGAAGTAGAAGGACCTCCCAGTCTGAAGGTTGGGGGCGGGAGGAGTGAGAGTCTACCCTTTTAGATCTCCTCATTAAACGGAGAAAACCCTGTCCCGGTCTGATGAGGGGACAACCCATCCTTTCTTTGAGAAGTATTTGAGGCCTCTTAGGTTCCCCCCAAGGGGCTCCTGACTGGCTGTAGAAGGTTGTAGGTGATTGGCCAATAGCCCTAGTGGCCTAATGGGGCTGCCAGTAGCTCTCCATCCTGGGAAGCTCTCAGGTCCCAGTCACGAGGAGAGGTCTGGCGGCAGGAGCAGCTGCTGGCACAGAGCAGCTGCTGATCAAACCAGCTTCACCCAGGGCTGAGAAGAGGACAGGCATGTCCCCCACCTGCCAGGAGAGACCTGCTCTGCTTCCTGGAGCTTTCCCCACCCTAGGGAGGCCCCTCGAGGCACCCACCCAGATCTCGTGCAGCCTTTAACACCACCCTTTCCTCACAGCCGAGCCCCTCACGGGGCCCATGGTGACTGGCACTTTCCTGCTGGGGCCAGTGAGTGACTCCTCAGCTCTGCCCTGCCCGTCACCACCTGCTCTGTTCAACAAGGATTCAGCATCCAGCCAGACCCGGCTGGAGGAAACCATCCCAATACCTGGTATGTGAGGGGCTTGGAGAAGGTGGGCTCCCCGCCACCTCAGAGGTGCCTAAGAAGTGACTGAGGCAGGGGCCACTGGAACAGGAACCCCACTGCCAACCACTGTCACCCTTTTCTGTCCCAGTCAGTCCCATCTTCAGAGTCCCCATCACTTTAGTCTGTACCAGAGAATGTGCTCTGGGAGGAACCGGAAGGCACAGCAAGGAATCCTCACCAGTTAGGGACTTCACCCGCATCCACTATGGAAGGAGCACTTTTCTGTGCCGGCCACTCTGCTAGGCACTGGGGACATTGCCATGGCAAGACAGACATAGCAGCCACTCTCCAGGAGATTGGAGCCCTTTAGAAAGGGAGTCGGATGTTAATTAAATAATCGTGAAGCAGGATTGCAAACATAGGTTCTACAGAGGATCTCACCTCACTGCCTTGGTCCCTTGCAGTGCCCTTCTCCACTTCCTTGTCAAGCTGCTTGAGTCTCCCGGCTGGACCCATCCATATCATCCCCACTGTCCCTGCTCTGCCCCAGGGGCTCTGGCAAATCTCAGGGACTGGGACAGGAGTCTCCAGTATATTCATCTACCAAGGTGAGTGAGCGAGGCCTGGCCCCCCACCCCCTCTTCCTGCTACCAAACTACTCCTGGACCCTGTTCCCACCCCTCCCCCAGGCATCTGACCATAGTAGCCCAGTACCTTCTCATGATCCTCCTTTCCATGTCCCCATTTCCTCAAAAGCAAAGCAGAAGCTCCCCAAGGTGGTCTAGGTGAGTGAGCCAATGAGTAGCTTTGCAGCCTTCTATGTCACTGTCCCCTACTAAGCCTTAGTTTTTCCTCTTTTTTTTTATAAACTTTATTATATTTTTAAATCACAACATCAAGACATAGTCATTAACAAGCCAAATAATCAGAGATGCTTGAAGGAGTTACTGAGTCTATTTCTTGCTCTTTTAGTTTACCTTGTGTGCAGTTTTATGTGCATCCTTGCACAGCTTTCTCTGAATTACCTTGTTTCTTGGTCAGTCAAATGATTCCTTCTGACTGCCACACTGACAGGCTGTGAATGGTCCAGGAGAAGGCATGTTTGGGTTCTCAGGGGTGAGAGCGAGAGTGAGGCCAGGGGAACGCTTCTACTCATTGGAAGAGCATACTTTGAAGGTTGCATGTCAGTTTTTGTATGATGCACTGGTGACCCAAGAATCTAGGGAATGTTATACGCATCTAGGAAAATGAGCACTGACCATACAGTGGGAAAAGTACTATAACAGCACTTGTCCCAAGCTCCCTATGAGCTGATTACGTCCATTTCACAGATGGGGCTCCAGGAGCTAGACGTAATTCTAGGGCTCTCTCCTCAACTCTATCCTTCCCAAATCACACAGCCTGATTTGGAGTAGGAGATGACCCAGTGGGTTCCCGAATGGGCACCTGATTGTTCTTACACTCCCTTCTCCCCCAACGTAGGCCGGATGCCTCAGCCCAGCCAAGCACCCCCTTTCAGCAGCCCAGCTGTCCATAGCCTCCCAAAGTCCCCAGAGCGGCCCAGCTCTTCCAGCCCCTTTGCCCCATCTGCAGCTGACCTGCCCAGCATGCCAGAGCCAGCCCTGACCTCCCGTGTCAACATGACGGGTAAGGATGTCTGGAGCCGTAAGGGTTCCTAGAAGCAGGATTCAGGGCCTGGGGGAGGAAATCGCCTCAGACAATTATTAGATCCTCAAACAGCTGCCTACAGGGACAAGCAAGCTGTGTTTATGTAAAGCAGGGCAGCAGGGGTCTCCAGGGAGTGGAGGGCATGGGGGCTTGGGTGAGGGGAACAACCTTCCCATGTCCTACCTAAACGGGGCCACCAGCCTTCACCAGCTTGTCACCTGGCAGGAAAACTGGCCCAGTGTGGCCCAGAGCCTCTGAATTGTTAGCAGAATATGGAAATCCTGATTTTTACATAGGTATTGTGATTTTTAAAACATTGATGAAAAAATTTAAAAGTACAAAGGCCCAAGAAAGACATCTTTGAGCAGGATACAGCTTTGGGTCACCATCTTCTGACTTCCTTCTTGAGGAGACCCAGCCCATGTAGGCTCTGCCCTCTAGATGCTCAGAGGACTAAATGCCAGAGGGAGGGAAGATTCTAGGGTACCCATCACCTTAACTCTGATAGCACTTTCTTCATCTCCAGAGGACCAGATGTCCCCCACCCAATGCCCAGCAGCTCACGAGGTCTCCAGCAAGCTTCCAAAATATCCTGGTAAGTGGTGGCAGGGTCCCTCTGCCCTGGGTGCTGAAGGTGGGGGCCCAAATTTGGCTTCACTTCACTCATTCACTCAATATGTATTTGTTGGCACACTCATACTTTCACTTACTCATTTGATTCCACTATCATTTCAGCATTCATTCTGCCACTCACTTATGCGTAAGTAATATTTTTTGAGGACCTACCTCTCAAGGACCCCACAACATCTTGTTTGTGAGGCTGAGAAAATGAACCAAGGGAAGAAAGAGTGATTGAGTGAGTGGATGAAGGAAGAAGTTGATGATGAGTGTGAGCGTCGTAGAAGGTGAGAATGAAAGAGCAAATAAGAGAATGGCCAAGTTACTAAGGGCTTATTCTGTTCCAAGTCTAAGCATATTATATTGAGTCATCAGTGTCACAAGCAACGTTCATATTATCCCCATTTTACAGATGAGGAACAGGAGGCATAGTGGGGTATATAACATATTCAAGATTACACTAATAAGTGGGGGGACTAGGATTTGAACCAGACACATGGGTTCTACAATCTTAACTCTTAACATCTCACCAATGGCTACCCTACTGTAAGTGAGCAGCAGGAGAAGAAAGTTAGTGAGTAAATCAAGAAGTGGAAAGAAAAACGAGCAAGAAGATGAGTGAATGGGTATGGGGATGAATGAATTAATGAATGAGTGGATAACTGAACGAGACAACTGATAAAGAAGGCAGTAAGTGAAGACTACATGGTGAACCGATAAAGAAGCTAGTGATGGTGGCCTGGCTGGCCTCTCGGCTGCCCTCATCATGGCCACTAGCATCCTTCCCTACCCTAACACACATCCCCCTTGGCTGTGCAGAGAGTGTGCGGCAGTTCTGCCACTCGCTACGGGACAAGTACCAGGCCGAGCCTGCAGGCCCAGAAGGCATCCTGGTGGAGGTGGACCTGGTGAGGGCACGGCTGGAGAGGAGCAGTGGCAAGAGCCAGGAGAGGGAGCTGGCCACCCTGGACTGGGCAGAGCGGCAGCCGGCCCAAGGGGGTCTGGCCGAGGTGCTACTGGCTGCTGGTGATCGCCGGCGGCCGCGTGAAACACAAGTGATTGCTGTGCTGGGCAGGGCAGGACAGGGGAAGAGCCGCTGGACCCGGGCAGTGAGCCAGGCCTGGGCCTGTGGCCAGCTGCCACAGTACGACTTCGTGTTCTACTTGCCCTGCCACTGTCTGGACCGCCCAGGGGACACCTACCGCCTGCAGGATCTGCTCTTCTCCCTGGACCCACAGCCAGTGCCCGTGGACGACGAGGTCTTCGGACACATCCTGAGGAGGCCGGACCGCGTTCTGCTCATCCTGGATGCCTTTGAGGAGCTCGAAGCCCAGGATGGCCTCCTGCACAGTACGTGCGGGCCCACTGTGACGGAGCCCCACTCCCTCCGGGGGCTGCTGGCCGGCCTCCTCCAGCGCAAGCTGCTGCGAGGCTGCACCTTGCTGCTCACGGCCCGGTTCCGGGGCCGCCTGGCTCAGAGCCTGAGCAAGGCCGATGCTCTGTTTGAGATGTCTGGCTTCTCGGATGAGCAGGCCGAGACCTACGTGGTGCGCTACTTCGAGCAGTCGGGGGCCGCTCACCACCGAGAGAGAGCCCTGGCACTCCTCCGGGGCCAGCCGCACCTCCTCAGTCACAGCCACAGCCCCACTGTGTGCCGGGCCGTGTGCCAGCTCTCAGAGACCCTTCTGGAGCTGGGAGAGGAGGCCAAGCTGCCCTCCACGCTCACGGGACTCTACGTCGGCCTACTAGGCCCAGCAGCCTGTGACAGCCCCCCAGGGGCCCTAGAGGCATTGGCCAAGCTGGCCTGGGAGCTGGGCCGCAGACACCACAGCACCCTGCCAGAGGACCAGTTCCCTTCGGCGGAGGTGAGGGCCTGGGCTGTGGCCAAAGGCTTGGTGCAGCCCATCCCCAGAGCCCCGGAGACCGAGCTGGCCTTCCCCAGTTTCCTCTTACAGTGCTTCCTAGGGGCTGTATGGCTGGCTCTGAGCAGTGAGGTCAAGGACAAGTTGCTGCCACAGTATTTGGCATTGACCCCGAGGAAGAAGAGGCCCTATGACAACTGGCTGGAGGGTGTGCCACGCTTTCTGACCGGGCTGGTCTTCCAGCCTCCCGCCTTCTGCCTGGAAACCCTGGCAGGGCCGGCGGCGGCCACCGCAGTGAACAGGAAGAAGAAAGTGCTCACCCGGTACCTGAAGCGGCTACAGCCGGGGACCCTGCAGGCAGGGCGGCTGCTGGAGCTGCTCCACTGTGCCCACGAGGCGCAGGACCCCGGCCTTTGGCAGCATGTGGTCCAGGGGCTCCCCACCCACCTCTCCTTCCTGGGCACCCGGCTCGCACCTCCAGACACCCATGTGCTGGGCAGCACTCTGCAGGCGGCGGGCCGCGACTTCTCCCTAGATCTCCGTAGCACTGGCATTGACCCCTCTGGACTAGGGAGCCTCGTGGGACTCAGCTGTGTCACCCATTTCAGGTAGGGGCAGGGGACAGGGGAGGGGGCTTGTTTGCACGGGGCACAGACTATGGTCTTGATCCCGTGCTGAGATGGCTCTGTGGGGTCTCATTTAGAGTGCACAGCAGCGAGCTGGGGGCAGAAGTGATTCCCTCCTTTTTTAAGATAAGGAAGGTGAGACTCAGAGAGGGCCAGCAGCTTGCCCAGGGTCACACAACCATGGGGCAGCATCCTTCTTTCAACTAATATGTGAAGGCCTGCATGTGCCAGGCACTGAACCATGTCTAGAATCTAAGACTGATCTGGCTTCAAATTCGTTTTCTTCTATTTCCTGATGATTAAAGCCACAACCTTCCCCCACCCTCCCTGCCTCCATTCTCTCCTCTTCCACTCCACTTTATATTTAACCATCAGAACAAGATTCCCAGAACTTGAATTTGACCATATTCCACCCCTACTTATAATACTTCAGCCTAATCTCCAGAGAATCTCTCTCACCTTTTTAAACATACTTTACCTAAGCTGTAAGGTCATACACCATTGTAGTGGGTCAACCAGTAATTTAGCGCTGAGCTTCCTGGTAGCCAAAGCAAAAAGAGAAATAAAAAACAGTGGGGGAGTTGAGAAAAACGAGGAATCAATAAGGGCTAGAGTAGTCATGGAAGGCTTTCTGGAGGAGGTAGGGGTTAAGCTGAGGAAGGAAAGTATCTGAATAGATAGGATGTCCCTTCATGTAGCTGCCGCTCCATTACGGTCTAGCCCGGTCACTGTGCCTGGGTCTGAGGCCTTCCCTCCACAGGGCCTCCTTGAGCAACACGGTAGAGCTGTGGGAGTCCTTACAAGAGCGTGGGGAGGTCAAGCTCCTCCGGGCAGTGGAAGAGAAGTTCACCATTGAGCCTTTCAAGGCCAAGTCCGTGAAGGATGTGGAAGACCTGGGCAACCTTGTGCAGATCCAGAGGTGAGCTGAAGAGAGCATGGGAGGTGGTCCAGGCCCTGCAGGTTGAAGGCATCTAGGACCTAAGATCAGGCTTGCCATTAGCATTTCCAGTGCCTCCTCTCCTTTGGGACATCGCAGCACCCCTCCCTGCTCCCCACCTTCCGGGCAATGGCCACCCAGAATCTCTCTCACTGCAGTCATCACCCTGGCAGAGCCCCAGGACTTAACACTTTTTCCCATTCAGAACTTGCCGTCATGTACCTAATGCTTTCTCAGCTAAAGCCAGGATATACTCTCTCCTGCAAAGAGCTGATGAGCTGCCTTCTGCATCTAGTAACAGAAGTGACACCTATGGCCACAATATTGGCTCAAGGCACTAGAGCCAATATTGTCCCCGTTTTATAGGTGGCAGAGCTCTTAAGGTCCACAGGGCAGAGGAAACTTGACTACAGAACAACTCTTTCATTCATACTTTTATCATACATTGTTCGAGCACCTACTACGTGCTGTCGAGCACCTACTAAGTGCTGTCTAGGATGGGTGTTGGTAAGTGCCCACTCTGTAACACACACAGCAATGCCTTAATAACATCCTGACCAGAGGTTTTTATTTTTAATGGGAAGTGGGTAGACAACAATAGCCATGAGGAAGGCAGTCTTTCCAGGGAATTTTGGGCACTGGGGCAGGCGTCCTGGAACACATAGGTAGGGGCTCAGCAGCAGGCAGAGAGCTTGCTACCATGTCATATTGCCCACTCTCTCTCCAGGACAAGAAGTTCTTCAGAAGACACAGCTGGGGGACTCCCCGCGGTCCGGGACCTAAAGAAGCTGGAGTTTGCGTAAGCAAAGGGGTGGATTGTCTCAGGTTCCAGTAAGGTGTCTTTAGTGTTAGCTGGGCTTGTGCCAACTGAATGAAAATAGGTCCCCTGAATCATTCTTACTCTTTGGTCCCATCCCTCTGGGAACCAGTTTCTGGCAGCTAGGGCATGGCAGGTCTGGGATAGTGAAGCTACTTGGTGAACATAATCATTCAGATTCATTCGATATACCTACTCAGGTGACCAAAGCCATTGTCCTCAGTGAACTTGCAGTCTCGTGTAAATAGACAGTCAACACCTGCTGTGATAAGTGGCAAGGAACTCAAGGCTGACAACTCAGACTTGGGGGAGATCAGTGGACTTTCCTGAAGGAGGCTGTTGCATCATTACAGCTTGATAAAAGAGTGGGAGTGAGCCAGGTGGGGAGGCCACACAGGGCAGAATTATTATTATTACTTCCCCATTGTACAGATGTGGACACTGAGGCCCAGAGGATGTAAATTGTCCAGAGTCACAAACGTCAGGTCAGCCTGGCTCTTTTTCCAACAAAGGAAGAAGCTAAATTCATGTTCGGTCCTTGTTAGGAAATCTACAGTCATCTAATGATAAGGAAGGAACTATTAAACACCTACAGAGTTCTCAGTGCATTTTGTATATAATCTCATTAATTTCAAGAGAGTCGTTATCTTCCCCATTTTACAGATGAGGAAACTGAGGCCCAGTGAAGTTAAGTGACTTGCCCAAGGTCCCCCAGCTATCTGTTTTTCCTGATCACCACTTCCCCTGCACCCCAGAAAAAGTAGCATTTTCTTATTTTGAACAAAGACAAGTTGCCAGATTTGTGCAGAGTTAAAAATATTTCTAAAAAGAGGAAATGTATGAAAAGAATCACTGAGCCCTCTGGCTCAGAATTATTTTCAGCTTAAAAAGCCCCTAGTTGTGAGTCGGAACTGTGCTCTATAGAACAATAGCTGTGGGGTGGAACAGGAGACCAGCCACCTGGAGGCCCAGAAGCCCTAAGACAGTTCTGAGGAAGGAAGGAAGAGAATGGTGTGTGACCGGCAGCCACTGTTCCAGGCACCACCATATGGAGTCTGACTCCTCAGCCACCCAGAAGCCCGGTAGGCAGGATCCTTCTCTGCTTCACCTTTACCTCCCGTCCTCTCTCCCTTGCTCACTCCACTCCAGTCACATGGGTGTCCTTGCTGGTTTTCAGTCTTACTAAGCATGCTCCAGCCTCTGAGCCTCTGCATTGGCTGCACCCCAGGCCCAGCATGCTCTTCCCCAGAAATCTGCACGGCCCACGCCCTCACTTCTAGTTTTTATTGAGCAAGGGCTTTTCCAATCCAATTTTAAAGGTAAAGTTCCACCCACTCGCCACTGTACTTTCCTCCATATCACATATTATCTCCCACTCCAGACAGTTTACTAGTTTCTTTGACGATCCGTCTTGCCCACTGGAATGTCAGTTCCAAGAAGGCAAGGATTTCTGTGCTTTATTCACGCGTGTCTTTGTGATGGGCTCTACGAGCCTGGGCTCACAGTAGGCAAACCGTCAATATCTGATTAATGAATTCCTTAGTCCTTCCAACAGTTTCATAAGATGAGGGCTAAATTTGAAGAGATTGCGATTCAGAGGTGAAGGGATTTGCCCAAAAGACCTCAGGGGAGGGGAATGACAAAGCCCAGATTCAGTTGAGATTTCAGACTCTTATCTTGTGACCTTTCACTGTGGCTAGTGGTTCCCAGACTTTGAGATTTCAAAGACCGAACATATTTCAGAGTGAATTTGAGTGACTACGTAGTACATTTACCATCCTTTAATTTTTATCAGGTATGTTCATTTAAACAAAATAACCACTGCTGATGCCATTATTTTATCAAAATTGAACATTTTAATGTTAAAAACTTCAAAGGGTATAATTTCAGAATAAAAGATAGTTCATTCTTTACATTGAGTACATTTAAATGTATTTTAAAAACAAATCAGCTCTCTGTTGTCTTTATTTTTTTCATTCCCTTGAAGTCTCATCTAAATGTTGAGCCAGGCTTTGTGACCTTGTATGAGTTAGCCTTTCTGTATCTCTATTTCCCCACCTGTAAAATGGGGTTAAGAAGTGCCCTTAGCTCAGAGTCCTTGTGAGATTAAATGAGATCTAATCTGAATGAATGACACTCAGTGTGCGTGGCACATAATAAGTATGCAAGAAATGGTTCTATTTGTTATTGAAACATGATGGTAGCTAAGTAAAGCATCTTTCTAGAGACCAGTAGTGGCCTCAGGCCAGCATTTGAGAACCACTTTCTCAGGTCAGGGCAGGTGCATGTAGATGTTGACAGGAGTGAGAAGTGACTCCCCCATTCAGAGATAAAAACTGGGGAGCCCCCAGCTGGCCACTTGAGGGCGCTTTGTGAAATCTGCCTAGAGCAGACAGGACTGGGGTTCCACCTGGGAGGAGGTAAGGCACTGAAGAGGCAGGGAAGGGGAGGGGGCCTCAGACAGACCTGCCTTCCATGCCCAGTCTTTGCCTCACCCTGGGCCAAACTGAGGGACTGTGACCATTTTAGGGTCTTACCTCTGCTCTTTGCTTCCTAGGCTGGGCCCCGTCTTAGGCCCCCAAGCTTTCCCCAAACTGGTGAGGATCCTCGAGGCTTTTTCCTCCCTTCAGCATCTGGAGTAAGTACACACCCCTTGACCTCAGGTTTTGACATCTCCAAACCCTGCCCTTAAGGCACAAAGAAAAGGGTCTCCCCTTTGTCCCTTTCTCTCCCTTCCCCTCTCTGTTTTGCTACCTCCTCAATATGTCTGGTACAAGTGATCAGATGACCCCACTGCAGGGAAGGGGCAGCAGATGGGAATCTCTGATTATTAAAAACAAAACAAAACAAAACAAAATTGAATCCTTTTGTCAGCTTTGAAATTTTTCAAAGAGTTTCATGAGCTCCTCCCAGCAGCCCCATGGGTAGGCAGGGTCAGGAAGCATAATCCCAGGGTACCATTGAGGTCCCAAGAGGTGAAGGAAGTTGTCCAAGCTCATGGGGCTCCCAGGAAGCAAAGTAGGGATTTAGGTCCTTTGGGGGCTAGAATCTTGTCCCCTGCCTAGCCAATAGGTCCCCCTGGGTGACGAAAACTTGCTCTCAAAGGCTTGGGAGCAGATGTATGCTATGGTGTGTCCAGGGGTTAGGGGGATGGGTCAGAGGGAGAGGGAGGGCCAGGTGGCCTCTAGGGTACTGGCTGATGGCCCGTTTTCTGATTTCACCTGCAGCCTGGACTCACTGAGTGAGAACAAGATCGGAGACGAGAGTGTTGCACAGCTCTCAGCCACCTTCCCTCAGCTGAAGGCCCTGGAGACACTCAAGTGAGTGAGCCAGGCCTGCCCTTCCTGTTGCATTTGGCCCCCATATGGCCAGCTGGCTCTTAAATTCTTCCATTCACTTATCTATTCAATCAGTTATTCATGTTGTCATCCATCCATCCATCCATCCATCCATCCATCCATCCATCCATCCATCCATCTATCCATTCATTCACTTCTTTATTTAATCATTCATACAGCCACTTATTTATTAATTTAATCAACAAACATTTAAAGAGTGCCAACTATGTGCAGGTACCATTCTAGGCTCTGGACACCCAGCCTTAAACAAAAAAGAAAAAAACATAGCGCCTAACCTCAGGAAGGTTCTGATGAGGAGACACAATAAACAAGCAAACAAACAAATCCATAATTATAAAGTAGATAGTAATGAAAGTGAACAATGTTTAGTGACAGAAAATTATGTTGGGGTGAAATAGGAGATAGATTAGTATTTATCATAAGTATTTATCATTAAACATCAAAATAGCAACTTTTTGTTTTTAAATAACTGTTTTGGGCTTTGGGAAAGAGGAACTAGGTAAGATGTAGAAAAACCAATATTTTTTTACTGAACCTAGAAGGTATCATCCAAATTTATCCACAGTCCACTTCATAACCATGACAGGATGACCACAGAATTCAGCAGAATTCACTTAGGGATTTCTTTGATGGTAGGACAGTGAGACTTCTCAAATAGTTTATAGTGTTCTAGGTAACACTGTGAGTAAGCTAGATTTTCCTCTCTTAGTCCTTCTTTTCTCTCTCTCCTCTCCTTTTTTCCTTCCTTCCTTCCTTTCTTCCTTCCTTTCTTCCCTCTCTCCGTCTTCTCTCTTTCTCTCTGTTCTTCCTTTCTCCTACCACTTAAATTTTGATTGAGCACCTACTATGTGCTTGTCCTTTCCTTATGGAACCCACAGCCATTAAACAAACAATAGGAGCGCTTATTTAATTACAGTGCTGAAGAGTGGTTCAAAGGGGTTGCTATAAAATGGTGAAACAGGTGTGGGAAGGAGAGAGATCTCCCTCTCCCCCTCCCGTTCCTCTCTCATCTGCATCCTCACCCCCATTATCCCACTCAGCCACAGGACCTAACAGTACCTTTTTATGTATTGAGTTAGCGTAAGTCTACACACAGCACCATTCATAGTTCATTACCCACAGCACTCTCGGAGTTCATTGTCATGTGTTAGCTGCTCCGGGCCACCCTGTGAGGAAGTGAGAGTTTCTCAGCTCTGCCCCAGGAGAGGTGGTGTGTGTGTGTGTGGGGGGGGAGCGGGGTGGGTGCTGATGGGGAAAGGAGATATCAAGTCTATCCCTGAACCCTTCCGGTTGCTGTGTCTCTGCAGCTTGTCCCAGAACAGCATCACCGATGTGGGTGCCTGCAAGCTCGCCGAGGCCCTGCCCTCCTTGGCTGCGTCCCTCCTCAGGCTCAGGTGAGTGGGTCCTGCCAGGATCAGGCACCGAGCCAGCGGGCTGGGGGAGGGCAGCGAGCTCCCTTTGTGCCATCTGCAGAGTTGCACGCTGGGGCCCTGGGATCATTCACTACAGGCTGTTCTGCTGCATCATGTTGCACAGTTTTGGGGCATGGGTGGTCGTCTTTAAATCCAGTAGGAACACAATTTCCTGGCACTGGGCAATGCCTTGTTCTTCATCTGGAAAGTAGGCACCATTCCAGTGGTCTGTGGAAAGCACTCGGTGCAACGAACGCCTGGTCCTGTTGTACAATAAATATTTACTCTTCCCCCAGGGGATGGTGGGATTGAGCTTTTTCTAAGTCCAGGGGTAGTGATTTTTTAGAAGGCTGACCACCTTGCTGCAGCCCTGGCTGGCTTCTGCCACTCACACGCACACCCACCAGTCAGTGCCTACACTGCCATCTTCTGGTAGGCCTTGGCATAGCACCTCTTTTCATTACTTCCAGCCTGGCCCCTGGTAGTACCAGGGGCTTCTGAGGGAACTGAGCTTGAATGGGAGCCCTGGTCATTCAGCTCAGCGTTGCCGGCTCTCATCTTTCACCAGGCTGGGGGTTGTGGGAACTTTCCTCTTCTTCCCCAACCCTCATCACCTGCCAAAGACAGCCAGAGTGAGATTCCCAGGGGAGATGGCATCTGGTTCATTTAGCTATCTATGTGTCCATTCTTTATCCTTCCATTCCGGGCCACCACGTGTAGCTGTTTAGGCTGTGTATTGTGCAGATCGTAGTCTGTATGATCGGCATCTTCGAGAGCTGTGCAGGGCGTCTTGTGTTCTCTGACATCAACCATGGGACACAACCTGTGCTAGGAACTTAGATACAACTACAGACAAAACAGATGTGGTTCTTTTTTTCTTTCTTTTTTTTCTTCATGATAAGTAAGCATATGCACAAATAAAATATTTTAAAATAGTGATTCATGCTGAGAAGGACACTAACAAGGACCCAAGGGTAGAATAGGGTGTATGAACTCAGCAGAGAGGTCAGGGGTTGTCCCTTCCCCTGCTGTGGGAAGCTGTGGGGGGAAAGCATTCCAGGAAGAAGGAGCAGCAGATGCAAAGGCCCTGAGGTGGGAAAGAGGTTAGGCCTTTGAAGGCTAGAAGGGCCCCTGTGGCTGACTATAGTAGGTGAGGGACAGAGGGTGGCAGATGAGGTGGGAGAAGTAAGTGAAGGCCAGATCGTGCTGGGAGGCACTCGTAGGTTGGGGGTGGAGTGAGGTTTTTCTTCTGTGAATGATGAAGTGGGTGGAGTGTATGGAGGTGACACCTGACCTGACTGACTCTTTAAGAAACCTCATATTTCATGGAGTCTAAGATGCTGTCCTTGTAAGACATCATTAAGAGGACAAAATGCTGCTAATTATACTGTGACACTCCATGGATTATTAGACAGATCCTGATCTCAGTGTTACTCAAAGATGACCACGTGCATCTCAGCATTAATGAAATATAGGGAGAATCCTCTGCCTGGGGAGGGGAGGGGCCTCCTGGGTTCTAAGACCCACCCCAGGAAGAGATTACAAAGCCCGCTCCTGGTGCCTGCCCTGGTACTAGCCAGCTTGTGACATCAAGGGATGCTGGAGTGTAGCCCTAATCCACTTTGATGCAGTGTAGACCTACTGCTTTTACATGCAGCCCTGAGGCTGTCATGGCAAAGTCATAGCCTTGAAATTAGAACTGTGGCAGCACCTGGCTCATTGAAAGGATGCTCAGTGATGACTGTACATCTTCAGTCAGCATCAGCAACACCCGCTGAGCTATTTTCAACACTGCAAATGGTTGAAACCACAGAAACCTGAGCCGGCTCGTGATTGGGCTTTTCTCTCTTCTTTATCACATTTTCTACAGTAACTCATTTAATTCCCATAAAACTGCCCAGGGTAGTAATAACAATAGTTAACATTTAGTTTTAACTATTCTACGTGTTTTATCAGCATGAACTCATTTGCTCCTTCTCAGAATTACTCTATCATGCTCATTTTATGGAGGAGCAAACTGAGTCACAAAGGAGTTAGTAACTCACCAAAGGTCACATAGATCGCGAGTGGTAGAACTGGATTTGAACTCAGGAAGGTTCAGCCAGGAAGCCACCTCCTCTTAGTCCTGTTGCTTCCGTGGACTCACTGTGTGACCACGGAGAAGCAGCCTCAACTCTCTGAGCCTAAGTTTGCCCCTCTCTAAACTGGGGCAGTAATCCCAGCAGGGCATGGATCCCCCTGGGCCCTGAACGCCTTCCCCGCAGCCCCTAGCCTGACTTGTGTTTCTGGCAGCTTGTACAATAACTGCATCTGTGACGTGGGAGCGGAGAGCCTGGCACACGTGCTTCCAGATATGGTGTCCCTGCGGGTCCTGGAGTGAGTGTGGGAGCCTGGGCAGTGGGTGGCAGTGGCTTGTGGCTTGGGGTTGCCAGGGTCTCTCTCCGGTATCATGGGAAGGACTGGGTGAGGTCTGGTTGTTGAGAACATGGTGGTGGCCGTGGTCTGGGCCTGGATGTTTGAGGGCCAGACCCCACGATGGGTTTCTTTCCCCAGTGTCCAGTACAACAAGTTCACGGCCGCCGGGGCCCAGCAGCTCGCAGCCAGCCTGAGAAAGTGCCCTCACATGGAGACACTGGCGTAAGTCTCTGCAGCCCCGGTGGGCGGTTCCCTGAGCCCTGAGCTCAGATCCTCACCCATGCATGACCTTGGGTGAGCGGCCACTTCACCCTCCAGCATCAGTTTCCTCCTCTGTAAAATGGGAGTGTTGTTGGTATAGGCCCCCAAGCAGTTTGGTGAGGTTTAAGTTAGTCAAGACATATAAAGCACTTAGAACAGTGTCTGGTACACAGAGTGCTGAATGTGTTAGGTTGAACAACATGAAATCGTTTAGATAAGCCATTTTTGACCTACAAAATTGGCAATTTTATATGGCTCAAACTTACCGTGTTACCATGCTATCTAATGCCCAAACTAGTACTTTATACTCTTTCAAAGCACTTAATATACGTAATCACTCATTATCTTGAAGAGAGACTTTACCGATGAGACGATAAGGTACAGAGAGGTTAACCAATCTTTTGGAGGTCACACAGCAAGTCAGCAGCAGAACCAAGTCTAAAGAAGGGTCTTAGGGTTCCTAGGCCTCTGCTGTCCCTGTGACCCCATACTGGTCTGGTCCTGTCCTGTCCCAGTCTGGGTGGGAGGAGAGATTTGGGGGCAGCTTTTGTCGGGGCTCCAGCCACACTCTCTCCTGTAACCTGGCCTCTGTGCCCCATGTCCCCATCGCAGGATGTGTTCGCCCACCATCCCGTTTGGTGTCCAGGAACACCTACAGCAGCTGGACTCCCGGATCAGCCTGAGATGATCCTGGCTGTGCCCGAGACAAGGTGACTGGTGTGGGCTTGGGAGGAGAGAGCCGCAGGGCCCGCCGGGCTCAGTGTCCTGGAAAGGCAGAATCCATAAAAGTGGGCAGGGCAACAGGTGGGATCTGGGTGTCCACCCTTAGACCGTGCACCATCTGGGTCCACCCCCTGTCTCCATAGGGCTCGGTGGACGTGTCCTAAAGGCTTTGTGGCTTGGGCCCTGAGGACCCGCCCTGTGGTCAGACTTGGAGACTGGGGCAAGGACAGGGCAGGTGGGCTCTCCACGTCCCACGGCCTTTTGGAGACTTCCAAGGCATCTGTGCTGCTGTTTCAGCTCATTGGTCACCCAGTGTCTCAAATTGTCCTCATAGGAGCTTGCTCTATAAGTTTCTTGCCTCTCACTGTGCAAATGACTGTCCCCCTACCTCCCTGCTCCCTGACCTGCTAGGTCCCCTTCAAACCCTCTGCCCCCTTCTCCATTCCCACTGTCCCTTCTATCTCTGATCTCGACAACACTCTCTCCAAGTGTCCAGCTGCCCCCTCCTAGAGCTTTCTGACCTACCCACTCTCCCGACCTCCCCCAGGACATTCTCGGAGGACACTGACCATGCTGGACCTTGAACTGGTTATTTGTGGACACAGCTCTTCTCAGGTCACATCCTGTGAGCCTCGGCGTCCTGGCACCCAGCCACGCCTGCTGCGGAGAGGACCTAGGCCCAGCTCCAGGCTCCTTTGGGACTCAGGTCGATGCCAGCCGTGCTCAGCTGCTGTGTCCCTGGCAGACGGACAGGCGCCTGGTGGCAGCTGCAGTCAACTCAGGAGCCCTGATGCATTTTCCTCAGGACACTCCACATAGCCATGGCCAGGCCAGAGAAGAGAGTGAGGGACTGAGGTGGCCGCATCTCTGCCTCTCCAGGTCCCTGCCAGCCCGGGAAGAGAGCACTTCTCCAGGCTGCTGCCCCGACAGGGCCTGCTCGGCGTTCTGAGGACACCGATGGGCAACCCCCACCTGCTCATCCCCAAGCTGGGATGAGCTAGGACTCTGTGGCAGCTGATCTCTGTCTATAGGACTCACTGTTTTGCACTAACTGTTTGCCAAGGCCAAAGCTATGTTTGGCCAGATGCACTGGACCTTAGTAAGAAAACAGCTGACAGAACACTACTGGAGGAGGGGAGGGAGATGAGCTGGAACTGCATCTGCCTTTTTGCCTTCACTTCCTGTGTTTCTTCACTACTTTATAAATGGCTCGTTTAATCTCCCAGGCAGGTCGTGTTTGAATTGATACCATGATTACTGTTTTGGGATACGCACTCGTCTGGTGACTTAATGCATCACAAACCACCCCAAAACGCAGAGGCTTAACACACACATTTATTCTGCTCACACCCATCTTTTAGGCGATGCTTGGTGGGGACAGCTTTTCTCATTTCACTCCGTGTCAGCTGGGGTCATCTGAAGGCTCATTCACTTGATGCTGACTGGTGGTGGGGGGCCTCAGTTTTTCTAAGGAACTGTCAGAGGGGGACCTCTCCATGTGAGGAAAAGAGCGGTGGGGGACAGAGAGGGAGAGAGCAAAGAGGAGTGGTACCCTTTTTGTCACCCAGACTTAGAAGTCACACAGCATCATATCTGTCATATTCTTTGTCCAGTTTGACAGGGGTCATCGTTCCTCCCTGTCCCCAACCCCACATGTACACACATGCAAGGCAGAGTCCACCTCGATTCAAATCCTCCCTCTCTCCCTCCTTCCCTCCCTCCCTTCCTCCCTTCCTTCCTTTCTTCCTTCCTTCCTTCCTTCCTTCCTTCCTTCCTTCCTTCCTTCCTTCCTTCCTTCCTTCCTTCCTTCCTTCCTCCTTCCTTCCTTCCTCTCTCTCTCTCTTTTTTCTTTTTCTTTTTATTTTTTAGGTAAGACAACCTTTGGTTGACCTCACAGATTACAAGGACCTTGTCAGCTTACAATCCCTTATTTTTTATTTTTTATGCCTACAGCACCTGATCTTCCTAGTTGGTCTCCCGTCCATAACTAACCAGGCCCAACCCTGCTTAGCTTCTGAGATCAGATGGGATCGGGCTTGTTCAGGGTGGCATGGCCATAGCCAAGTTCTGTCATTTCAGAAACGATTTTATGGCATCCTAAGATTTGGTGAGAAATTCATTATTAGGGGAATAGCAAGGTAAGCACCACGAGCCTTGCAGAGGAGGGGTGCTTCCCTCTGCCTCTGCTGTATGCTGGGATCTCTTCCTTAGCCCAGCTGGGATCTTCCTTCAGCTGGATCATGGCACTCCTGGAAGGGACTTGGCAGCTTTGCTCTCTCCTCAGAGAACTGCCAGCTTGACTACTGTTTTTCACTGGGGCGTGACCTATTTGGTCAGAAGCCCAGGTTTGGGATGGCTTGGCTTTTGCCTGGTGGCAGTGGGAGCTGTCCATTCAGCTCTAGCCCTGATGCCCAGGCCCCAAACTCTTCTCCTCTTTCCAGCAAGTGAGAGTCAGGGGTAGGGCGGGCCCAAAGGACTGAGACCCAGCTGCCTGGTTGGCAGTCCTTGCAGAAAGGCGGGTGCCTTCTGCCTCGGCCAAGCTGTAAAGGGCATCAGGCGTCACGACCCAGGTTTGGGCTTTAAAAAGCTTGGGCATCACCCATCAGGGTGTCCCCACATTTGTGGACTTTGTGGAGTCTGTGGGGCTCCCATTTGTGTAGCTACCAGAGTGAGCACCTAGCCAATCTCCCTCCAACCTTGGCACCCACTGCACCATCAGCTATGTAGGGTCTATTGAGATGACAAAATGATGCCAGAGGCTACAATTACCCATGGTAATGATTTTAGATGAGAGCTACCATTTACTAAATGAGATGATACATGTTAAGTGCTTATCACATACAAGGGCATAATAAGTGCTCAATAAATATTAGCAATGATTATTACTTTGTGTCAGACACCATGCTAAGCCCCTCCAGCACAGACTCTAGAGCTAAGACCGTTTGGGCTCAATGCCCAGCTCACCACTTATGCAAATTACTTCTCTGTGCCTCAGTCTCCCTATATGTAAAATGGGAACAATCACCATACTGTCGTCATTATGGAGTTACGGTCGAGTCAGTGAGCTCATACAGAGAACAGCTCAATCCATGTTAGTTGTCCTTGTTACATTCGAATATGTGTTTTGCTCATTTCTGTCTGGAATATTCTTTCCAGTGCTTCCTGTGACCAATTTTTTCTCATCCTTCAGGACCTAGTTGGAAGGATAGCCCTGCAGGAAGGTGTCCCAGGCCACTGTTAAACACAGACACCACTACCACCCTGCCTTCCTCTCCAACCTCATCACTAAGCTCATCTTTTCCACACTTACTTGTTGTGCTGTCTGCTCTCGTCCTAGGATATGAGCAACAGGAACATAGGGAACTTGTCTTCTTTGTCCACTGCTGTCCCCTCTATTCCCAGCAAGGTGCCCAATAAACATGCACGGAATCAACAGATAGCCTCGCCACAGCTTTGCTTTATCATTCCACCAAGATGGACTGAGCACACAGGGATGAATAAGACGGTCTGATAAGTCTCGTATTTTAGTAAAAGGTTTACAGTCTCCAGGCACGGCTGTCAAGTACGGTCGGGCAGTGTGTGCACTACGCAGAGTGGGTAAAGGGGCTGCAACCCAGTCTGGGCTCCTTGCTGAGCCGAGGCCTGGTGTGGAGCTCTATCTGCCAGGAGGGACACCTTTGTTATTAACACAAAGCCATGTTATGACGTAGGTAAGTTACTGTCCCCATTTCCTAGATGTGACTTGCCTAAGGTCAAACCCATATAAAGGAGGCAGTCAAGATGCAAAGGCAGTCAAGATGGCTTCTTTGGAAGGTCTCCCCATGCTGGAACTGCTCCCCGAGCCTCACTTCCTGGGTGAGAGAAGCAATGCTCACAGGAAGCGGGCATATGACATCTGGAGTCACACTGGACACTGATGGCATGATTCTGCATTTAGTGGATTTCAAGTCCATGCATATTTTAAACCCCCACTTTCCCCTCAGCACTCTCCCCAAATCTCCCTTCTCACACTCACCTCGGGCCTCTTGAATGTCTTCTATCCCCATTTCTTGACTCCTGCCAGACCTTTGTCCCCCATGCACATCTCACCTGTAGGATGGAACTGTCTAGACGTACCTGGTTTAACGTGGTGTGTGTGTGACGGTGCTTTGAAAAGCAGTAGGTACCCGGCAAAGTAGAGAGAATGACGCTATTTTCTTTTCATGAAACTTCAAGTGGACCCAGTTTCACTCATTGGTTTGTTCCTTCCTCCCTGCCCACCCCGCTCATTTTTACTGGAGTCTACCTTGAGCCCAGTCTGGGGGGACCACACCTCTGATTTCTCTGAAATTTGGGCCTGATTTCCAGCTCAATCAGCAGGCCTTTGCCACCGCACCCCAAAAGGCTGGCCCTGGCTTGTCAGGCTTGTGGAAGTCGGGAGGGAGGCTGGTCCAAGCCAGCCAGCTTGGGTGCTCCCCAAAACGGCTGGACCTCTGTCTTGGGAGGCCCTGATTCTTCTTCTGTCTTTGGTCAACCATGAGGTTTTCTGCTTAAGGATGCCTTTCCCCAATCTCAAAGAAAAAAAAAAAAGGCAGGGGCCCCAGAGGTGGGCCTGGAGGGGCACCTTTGTTAGTAACACAAAGTCATGTTATGTTGGAGTTGCATACATTTTTTTAATTGAGAGGTCAGCCTCCTAAGTATTGCTTTTACAAGTTTATCGAAGTCAAGTATTCACACCACTCGCATTTTCTAAAAATATGTCTGGCCAGAGGAGCAAATGTGGCCCTTCCCCGGCATGATGGATCAGTTCTGGCAACTTGATGAACAAGCAGCTTGAAATGGGTAAGTAAGAACCCTACCCTCAGCCCCCAACACGGTCCTCGCCTCTTCTCCTGAGCCACTCCCGGAAACAGTCGCTGCATCTAAGACCAGCCTGGTCCAAACCCAGCGGGCTCAGGGCTCCACGGGCATCAGCTGGATGTGTGTGTCTGTGGCTTGAAGTGTCCTCTTGAAGGTTAAGTGGAGGAAGCGGGTGCAGTCGGGGGGTGAAAAGCTGGGAGGCAGACTCTGGCTGGTTCCTGTAAACATCCATCGCAACGGCAAAGGGTCAGAAGCCAAGGCAAGGCCATTTGTGTGAGCTGCAGGCGGGTGAGGTTTGCAGATGCCCCAGCCTTCTCCCTTTGGGGAGGGGGGCAAATGCACTCAGTCTCAACCTCTCCATCGCACTGTCCTGGGTCTGGACAGGAACTTTTCTGTTGGCACGGAGCTTTTGAGAGGAGCAGGCCTAACAAGAGGAAAAAAGGGCGTTACCAGCACGGAAGCACCACCTTCCACCCATTCTCGGGGGATCTGGACCCCCCCCCCCGCCAGGCCCCAGGAGGCTTGGGGTGGGCCAGGGAAGTCTTCCTCCATCTCTTGAATTCAGGGAATTACCAGAAGCCCCTAACTCAGGCTGAGGGTGTTTTCTGATCATTTTTGTTAAAAATTAATGAATTTGACTGATTTCTAAGGACCCTGGGCTGAAGAACTGGTGCGATCTGACATAAGAGAGGAAGGATTGTCCATTACTGGGGAGAACAGTCTGCTCAGGAGTCACCCAGGACCTGCTGGCTGACTTAAGCTCCAGGTGGCTGAGCGAGCTCTGGGTAGTGGGCAGGGCTTGGCAGCACCTCCCATGTTGCTCAGAAAATGCTTCGCAGCCTATAGGAAGGCCGTGGCCACAGCCAAGCTACTCAGCAGCTCCACTTCGCTTGTCCTTCTGGGATACGGCATCATCCTCTACCTGGCCCCTCGACAGTCTCTATTCCCTGTTCCCTTCTCTGTGTCCAGCTTGGTGCCAGCGTGTCTGCAGCATCTCACACTACCGTCCCCAACCCCCTGCCCCAGTTCTGAGTCTCGTCTTTGCCAGCTCAGCTTATTTCTTCTGCAAATGTCATCAAGCACCACATAAAATTTCTGCTAAATACAACACGTATTGTGTGTCAGGGTGCTATCAACATTTGGGGCAGGAAGGGGTGGGCTGTTCTGGGCATTGTAGGATGTTTAGCAGCATCCCTGGTCCTTGACCACTAAATGCCAGTAGCACTCACAGGTATGTTGACTAAAAATGACCCCTTGCCCCATTTCCAAGGACCACCCAAGAGGGCAGAATTGCTTCCACTGAGAACCAGGCATCTCCTGCAGGAGGAAGCTGCCTGTAGTTCCTGTGATCACTTTCCAAAAAAACAATTTGCATTTGTATCTTTGTCCCAGGGTCTGCTCCCGGGAGAGTACACCTGAGATGGAGCCTTACACAGGTATTTCATTCAACCCTCCTAACAACCCCAGGAGTTATATACTATTAATGATTCCATTTTACAAGTGGAGACACTAAGAGAGGGTAAATGACTTGTCTAAAGATGTCAACCTCTCCAGGTCTTTGTCCTACTAGAGATCTCAAAGACTACAAAATCTCATACCTCCATGTGTCAGGTCCTTAGCTGGGTGCCAGGGACCCTGTGAGGAGCGCAGCTCCTGCCTCTGACACACCATCTAGTGAGAAATTTCAGCCCAAGGTAATATGCTGACGATAGGAGGAAGCATGGGATGGATGGAACTGAGAATCTGGGGAAGGCTGGATCAAAGGGTGTGCCAGGTGGAGGGCATGCAGGGGACCAGGGCACAGCAGATCCTAGAAGCTCCTGTAGTTTGGCACTGGGTAGGGGGAGGTCAAGTTGTTCAAGTTTCTTGTGACCTTTGCCAGATTCATCTCCTGAAGGCCAGCTGGGATCAAGTCCTTCCAATGCTCAGAGACGTTCCCTGCTTCACGATGACACAGGTAAGCCCTCGTGTCCTCAGGCCCCATCCTACCTCCCCACTGGACCTGGCAGGCAGGAGGGGAAACTGGGGCCACAGCCAGAGGATTGGCGAATTCAGTGCTCTCGAGAGGGTTGCCCTCCCAGCCCGCCAGGAGTCCCCCTTCTGCTCACCTCCCGCCTCATAGGAACCCCTGGGGTTCCTTTGGTGGTGGCAGGGGGGCAGGGGGTGGTCAGCTGCTGAGAACCCTGATGTCTGTGAACCTGGAGCAGAACTCGTTATTCAGATTCACCCTTACTGGGGCTCACGGCAGCCATCTCCGAGGCAGGGAACCCTACTTGAGCCCATTCGACTTGTGGGGACAGGGTGTATGAGAACACAGAATCGCTCCGCGGAACAGGGACTCACTCCCTTCCCAGTTCTTGTGACCATAAACAGCACTGAGTCCCCGACACTGTCAGTTTGGCTGGAGCACCTCTCACGTGTGCTAATCTCTGTCTCAACAGGCTCAGGGCCTGGCAGGCGCTGGCTCCAGCTGGAATTCACTAGCTCTTCCATTTTCAGGGTGGTTATCTGCAGTCACCTTCTATTTGTGGCAAGTGATGCCAATTTTCCATATTTGCTGGTAATATGAAGTTCCTCCCTTTCCAGAACATTAATTTCACTTTAAAAATTTAGAGATGGTTTAAAGAACACCAACATAAATAATAGTTCAGGAAGTAGGACCATAGAGCAAAAATTGTTGACAGTGTCATGTGAAGTTTGGGACACGTTGAGCCACGTTGGTCCTGCTTGCTCCACAGAGAATGAAGCGGCCCAGACAGGGCAGTGATGTGCCCAGGGTCACACAGCAAGCTGAAGATAGAGATGTGGTCCCAGGTCTCTGAGTGAAGTCCTGGAGCCTCTCATCTGTGCCACCCACTGGTGGCTGTTAAAGATCAGTCTCCTTGTTCCTCTGACTCACAAGTCTAGCCTCACAGTAAACCCCAGAATGAGAATAGCTGATGTCATCAATCAAGCCCTTTATGCTCGCCTTATACTATCTGCTTTAGAGTCTTAGCTCATTTATTTCTCAAAACAACCTGAGGAGGTGGGGCCAAGGAGAACCATCACTTCTGAATTTCAGATGGGGCTCAGAGGGGTTAAGTAAATTGTACAGGCCACACAGCAAGAAGAGATAGAGTCAGGATTTGAACCTCTGTAGTCTGACCCCAAAGTCTTAATTCCTCTCAGCATCTTAGGTTCATCTCTGTCCTCCAAGGCATCAAAAGCCCCAGCTGAAAAGCATCCTGGGGCTGCAGCTGATAGAATCCAAGGCAGTGGGCTCTGCAACCTTCTAACATCATTAGAACACAAGACAAGTCATTACCATTGGCTTTTTTTCTTTCTGAAACTGTAAACTTTCATTCCAGGCCACTTCCCAGGGCTGGACAGAAGGAGTGGCTATCTGATTGGCTTCCATCATTAGAATGACATTTGAGCACTTGATGCATTTTTAAGCAGCAATGTCCCAGCTTGCTACCACTGCAGAGAAGCTGCCTAGCTTGGAGCTGGGCGTTAAATGAGAATATGGTGGGCGTGATGCTTCAAGGGGATTCTTTTGTGCAGTTCAGCCGTCCCACTGTCCTCCTCCTCTGGGGCGGCCAGGGCAAGGTCTGGAACTGGCCTGTCTCAGGTAATGCTGGCTCTGCCCCTTCCCAGCTGTGTGACCTCAGGCAAGTCGCCTAATCTCTCTGTTTGCTCATCTGAAAGGAAGACAACAAATGCCTACCTCAGTGGGCTGTTTGTTGTGAGGATTACATGAAATTGTGGGGGTGGAATGCCTGCCATACCTAGCACACATGAGGCATCACTACCTGCTGGCTCTTCTCCTTGTCCTCACCTGTTCTCAGTCAGAAGACACCAGGCAGGCGACCTGCTCAACGCTGGGGGCCTTCTGAGAGGAGCAGCCCTTTTCCTCCTCCAAAGGCCCTGCCTGCTGGAAACCCATTACTCACTCCTCTTCGTCCACACATCAAACAACCAATTCAAGTGGCTACGTCACCACAGACGTCACCCCGACATGACTTGCCCAGTGTCTCCACTGTCATCTCCACTATGGACTGTGCAGCAGGGGCCTCTGTCTTGTCTAGTTGACGAGTGCCAGACCGGAAGGGGACAGGAGAGGAGAAGCTTCCTGTCTGCCTGGACCCATGTCCCCGAGGGAAGCCAGTATCCTGGAGAGACAAGGACCAGTTTCTCAAACGTGGATCCTGGTTTACGTGTCAGCTGTCGACGCTCATCAGCCGTGGGTTTTGTGAAGATTTTTGGTCCGGAGCGTGTCTCTAGTCAGTGCCCAAGACTTCCATGAGTCCTGCCACACCCAGGAACCACGTGGACTGCTCTTTATTCAGCATTTTCAACCAACACGCCTTTTTTTTTAACTGCAAAATTTTTAAAAGAACCTTTTTTTGTCACTTTCATGACAAAAAGTTGTATACTTTGTCATAAACAAGACAATGCTAAAAATAAACACGATGGAGATGAAACTATAAATTCTAGTGAGATGCCCCTGGCCTGCAAAGGTGAGCCTGGGCTTGGTTTCTCTGAACCAAGTGAAAAGTAACAAGTGCCACAAAGATGGCAGACATCTGACAGCTGGGTGGCACTCTGCCTCAGTGTACCCACTGCCTCCCAGGATGCCTATGACAGAGGACCTCACTGGGGAAGCACTGGAACCTGACTCAACCACCTCATAGCTGGGCATCTGGGGTGAGTCACTGAACCTCCCCAAGCCTCAGTGTCCCGCCCTGCATAATGGCGCTAATGAGTCCTACCTACCTGATTTACTGGGTGACCTCAGGGGAAGCTATGGAAAAGTGGGGGAGGTGGTAATTTTTAACCACCCCACCAAGTCTCCTGCCAGGAAGGAATCCCAGGAATGAAGCCTTCCCCTTCTGGAGGTAACTGGGACTAGAACCAGCTCCCAGCCACCCTCAGGCTCAGGGCAGGGGATGAGGGCTTTGGGGGCACCAGTTTCATCCCCAGGCTGCTTCAGAGGCTGCCCACACAGACACACCCTTCTTGGTAACTGGCCCCCAAGAACAGCAAGAGAGCCAAGGAAAGGGGAGGCCTCCTGGGCTAAGTCTGAGTCTAACACACGATCAACACGGGCAGCATCATTTATTAAGATGCCGTCGTCCTTCACCATCGCATCCACTGTGCACAAGCCTTTCAGTGGATACTATTATCCTAGGGAGATGAACTCGCTTGTTCAAGGTGTTAGAGGAGCTGAGATTTAAACCCAGATCTGACGGCAAAGGCTCTATGCCACAATTTTAGGGGTACATGGAGATGGACTCAAACAAGACTGAGTCATACGCAGCGAACAAGCTACCTGCGTTTTGGTTCTAGGTCAGTCCTTATGATTCCTTCCAGGAGAAAGTTCCACTTTGGAGCTGGGGTATCTTTATCACCTGACAGCTGCTAATCTGTGTTTTTAATGAAGAACAGGCCAGAGGCCCAGTGCCTTTAGTTGAGTTTAGCATTTGGCCAGAAGCTAATGACTTTGGCACTTACTGTTTTTATCCATGCCTAGTGATGCTGGTTTTCTCTTTTCAGTGACATAAACATTCTTTAAAGAAATAGTAACTTTACAGTGAAAAGAACTGGCAGACACCACCTAAGCCAAGTGATCAAAGTTAACATCACCAGTAATGGGACAGATAGGCATCATGTGTCTTCTGATACGAGGCACTCAGAAAAACATGCATTCACTTCTCTGTGGTCTTCCTGCCAAAAATGCATCATCTGGATCTAATCTCAGGAGTAAGCATCAGATAATCCCAAATTGAAAGACACTCCACAAAATACCAGACTTTTACTCTTTAAAAATGTCAATGTCATGAAAGATACAGACTAAGGAGCTGGCCCAGACTGAAGGAGGCACAAGACACTTGACACTTAATGCAAAGAGTGATCTGGGATTGGATCCTGGACCTCATCCCCCTCCCCCTTTTTATTGTGAAAGGACAACTGACAAAAACTGAATGAAGGCATAGGTCAGGTTGGTCCTATAATTGTTATCAGTGTTAAATTTGCTGATTTTGACAACTGTATTGTGGTTATGTAAGTGAATGTCCTTGTTCTGAGGAAATACACTGAAATAGTTTGGAGTAAAGGAGCATAAAGTCTGCAATCTGTTTTCAAATGATTCAGAAAAAAAACTACATACGTGTGTGTGTGTGTGTATATATATATATAGGTTCATATACACAACAGGTAAACGTGTTGCATCCACGAGCAAACGTGGCAAAATGTTTATCCGTGCAATCGGTGAATTGAGGTGAAGGGCATATGGGAATACTCCTCTTATAATTTTTGTCTAAATTGTAAATTTCCAAATAGTTTTATTGAAAAAAAAAAAAAACCTCAGAAAAAAGGAATGAGCGTGCATGAGGCAGGCCTGGCAGAGCCAGGAGTGGTATTCCAAGGGCAAGGGTCAGAGCCCCTCCCTGGAGGCCCATGGACCCCCAGCACTGGATGGGAAGCTCAACTGTCTTACTCTGGCCTCTCACTCCCCATTTCTGGTCCTCAGTTTCTTTATTTGTGAGATGGGGATAATGATGTCCTACAGAAGTCCCAGCGGGAAAAGTCAGCAGATAAAGCAGGAATACAAAGGTCAAGTTGAAAGGAGCCCTTAATTTCTTATCTCCATAAAACAGAAACAAGGGCTGTGAGGGTGTCCCTTGGACAAGATCTCCAGGTTGCGCCAAGGGAATGGGACCTCTGACATCTCAGCTATCTTGAATCACACAGTGGGGTCTTCCCCTGTCCAAAGGGGCAGCCAGCACGAATGCACCCTGTGGACGGCGCCCTTCCGGGTTAGCTTTATGTCAGGACACAGCCGGAAATTCAGCAGGTCTGGGGATGCACATGCCTACCCCCCATCATCACTGCCTGTCTTCCCACCTGTTTCCCCCATCCACCCAGACCCCCGCCTGGAGCTCCACCAGTGCCTGGGGCATCTCCCAGGACCTGAATCTATCGTGCCCGTGTCCCCAAGGAAGGTTCGAGCAGAGCAGCGATATGTCCAGCCTGTGTGTTCCACTGATGGCACAGACCACAGATGGCACAGAGGGGGCAGGGCAGGGCGATCAGGAGGAAGCAGCTGCAGCACCAGTCGGGAGACTGAAGCCTGGGAAACCTTGTAGTAAGTACACTGCGGGGTCTAGTTCCCCGTAGCTCCAAATCCGAGCTCCACCAGGCCACACCGACTCTGGCAGTTGCATTCTGCAGTCTCTCCATTTCCAGCACAGTGAGGCTCCTCTCCACAGCCCTCCCTCTGTGCCAAGAGAGGGCTGGCAGGCACCGGTGGCTTTCATCAGGAACCAGAACAGATCAATCCGGCTGAGCTGCCTCCGGATGGGAACTGCTGGGACCTGCAGACTCTCACCGGGTCCCCTCTCCTGGGAGGGAGGGAGCTCCTGACTCCCCACCCCCTGCTCCTGGGCTACGACTAATGCTCTAGAACAGCTCCCTCCAGGGCTCCAGATCTGGTGGCCTTTGGAGGCACAGGGCCGAGGGCAAGGTCTCCTGAGGGTCCTGGGCCTGGAAGGGAGAGTGGGAAGGCTGTCTCGGTAGTCCAGACCCGCACCCACCCAGCACTCATTCAGCCAGTTCTCCTCTGCTCATCGTAGGACATAAATATTCTCGCATGGGTGTATGTGCAGGTTTAGGCATTGCAAGGGCCTGAGTGTACACATTTTCCATTATACCTGACTGTTAACAATAATAGCAGTTATATTAATATTTACTATATGCAGGACAGTCTAAGAGCTTTACATATATCTCATTTAATCATCGCAAGGAGGTAGATTTTCATTATTCCCGCTTTCTAGAGAGGAATCTGACACACAGGGAGGTATGCCGCATGTCCAAGGTCACAGCTAGGACTGGGCATCTGAATCTGAGGTCCTCGACCTTAACACTGCCTCCTTAACTGATGCTCAACAAGTGTCTGAGGACCTGGATTATGTGGGTACACACATAAGAGAAAAAAAAAGAGAGGGAGCAAAAGTGAGTGCATCTTTTCATCTTGAGATCCACCTGTATCCCCACTGCTTGGCATGTCCCTCACCCACAGTCAGCGTTTCCTAGATTGGCTTGTGTGTAACATGAGATTGTGTCCACGTGAGAATAAGCGAGAAAGAACAAGATTTGACCACTGGGTGTCCTCTGCTTATGGAAAGGAGTCTGGAGATGGGGAGTGGTCATATCATCTTTAATCTTTCCCAAAGGCTTTTCCTTCTGCCAGCAACAGCCACCACCCCCCCCCCCCAAGTATGGGCTTCTCAAGTCCTTGGGGCCGAGGCCACCGTGGCTTGGCTTGGGGAATGAGGAAGAAGGAATGCTGTGTGTGGCTTCTAGCACTTCTCTGGGCATGAGTATATTTCCCACAGCATCAGCCTCCCCACCTCCTAGGGTCTGGCCCTGTCACTTGGAAAGCTTTGCAGGGGTGTCCCTGAGACACACTTCCTCTGTTTCTGCTCAGACAGTGTTTGCTACAAAGTATGTCAAAGCATTTGGGCTTCAGTTTTTGGTTCAGAGTATGCCAATGTTTTCACTTGGAAGGGGAAGTGTTTCTGTTGATATGGTAAAGAGATAAAATAAGACATTCTTCATCAAGTTACACTGTCGGAAAGTCAAGCATTTGGCTTGGGAGCAAGGATTCTTCTTGGGATCCCCGGGGCTTAGCACTGGGCTTGGGAGAACAGCAGGCAGGGCTAATGTTTGTTGAATGACTGAATGAGTGAATATGCAAATAGCCTAGAAGCAGGTGTGGTAGATGATCAATATCAGTACAGGTTTTGAATGGCTCTCATAGGCTCTACCTTCAAAAGGTGTTCTCCTCTTTGTGTTTCTCCATCTTCACTAACCTTGGCTCATCCAGGCCTGTCACCTCTGGCCTAAGCCCTGTTTCCACATTTGCCCCTACAGCCCCTTCTGCCCACAACTGCCAAAGCCATCTTTGTAAAGTGTAAACTGGAACTGTCATCCCCTACCTAAAACCTTTTGATGGTTTCCCACTGCTGTGGCCTCCAGATCCCGCACAGTCTGGTCCCCACTCACCCCAATGACACCTCCTGGGGCCACTCTCCAGCCGAGCTGGCCTCCTCTCAGTTACTGGAAGAACTGTCTCTCACCCGATGGCCTTGGCACTGGAGGTTCCTTTTGCCTGGATTGTTATTCTCCAGGTCTTTGTGTCTGGCTACTTCCATCAGTTTAGGGCTCAGCTCAAATGTGTCATCTCAGAGGGGCCTTCTCTGACCCCCCCAATCTGCAGCAGCCTATCTCTATTCTTTTGTGTCACTCACTTACTAGATATTGAGCACCTAATAGATACCAAGCATTATTCTAAGTGCTGAAGAAACAGCAGGGAACATAATAGGGGATGCCCGTGTCCTTCTTACCTGCCTTCATAGCCCTCCAAAAAAAATCTGATTATCTTGTCTGGGAGCCTGCTTGTCTTTCTCACCAAGTGCCAGGAGGGCTGAGGCTAAGTCCGTCTTGTTCTCTATGTTCCCCATCAGGCAGTAGGTACTCAGTAAACATTTGTTCAATAAAAGAACCAATGGATGGATGGCAGGCAGACTAGGTAGGTATGCAGAGCAGCTCAACGGAAGCTTTCTTCAAAGAAATCTCACTGCTAATCCGTCAAGGGAGCTCCTGGCCTGCAGCACTACTGGCAGTAGATCCAGCCCTGTATGGTCATCCACTGCCACTCAGGCCTTGTGCCTATTGACACTCCATCACTGGCTGGCTGACAGGCTCCAGCCAAGGAGTTCCTGCATGCCCCATGAACCCTCACCATACCCAACAGTCTGCCGGTCTCTCTCTCTAGTCCAGCAGCCTCTCTTTCTTGCTATGTGACTTTGGCCAAGTCTTTCTACTTTCTGGATCTTCATTTCCCTCCCACCAACACACAAGGTGGGGCTGCACACAGCTTCCAGTCACAATCCCGAGAAATGACTTTTAACATTTCAGTGCAGTGATCCTGCCGTTCCTTCTCCTGCTGGCCCAAGACCCCCCTGAGGCCTTGCAAACACTGCAGGCAAAGCCAGCCCAAGCACCAACCCCCAGTTTGCTGCTCGATGAAGGCAGCCTGTGAAACTGGTAGCCCCTGCAGATTTGAGCTGCAGAACTGCTGAGCTGGGGCACCCTGAAACCTCATTCCAAAAAAAGCAAACTCAAGGCCAAAGGTAGTATGGGTTCTTTGCTGAATTCTTTCACAGCCAAGAGCCTTGCTCTGAATCCCCACCCAGTCCCCCAAGGGACCACAGGACAAAGGCAATCAGTGCCTGGCTTCCTATCTTTTCTGACACTCCAAGTTTTTATCCTTCCAGGACTAGTGAGGATCCCGCCCCCCTCACACACTCACACACACACACACACACACAAACCAAGGTCATTATCATGCCAGGCTGAGGATGGGAGGAGGAGCTGACAGCTCTGCCTCAAATGGATATGGGTGCAAAGGCTTTTTCCATAAGCTGTAGCAGTTCGTACACAGGCCAACCCAAATGCCACCTTAGGCCCTGCCTCCCTTCCCTACTTCAACAGCTGTCACCTTCATTAGGGGAAGCTTTCCAACTCCAACTAAAGACCTAAGAGGAGCCCAGCCATTCCTGGCACCCAAACAGACCTGGAGGAGGTAGACGAAGCAATCAGAAGGCTGGGGGAAGGGTGTGTGTTTGGCTTGGAGATGTCTCTCTCGTCCCCACCAGCGCCCCAACCCGCCCTCATTCCACGCAGAGAGGGCACTTACAGGCCTTGGAGGCCAGAGAGGGCCTCGTCCTGCAGGTCCCATCCCTGGCCAGACGATGCCCTCAACAGCAGCGGCGGCATGATCTGGTCTCCTGGTCTTGGCGGAGGGTTGCGGGTCGCGGGAGGAGTGGGGGACCGGAGCCAAGCCTACTCCAAGTAACCATCGAAGACGTCGAGCTCTGAGTCGGCATCATAGAGTCCCGAGCCGGGGTCGGAGAGCACGCCGAGGTCCACGAGCGCTTGGTCCATGTCCTCCGGCAGGAAGACGAGGCCCACGTTAAGGACGATGTACTCCATGAGAAAGGCGTAGTACAGGATCAGAACATTGACGAAGAACAGGCCCACGTAGAACATAGAGGGCAGCAGCGGCGGCGGCACGTTGGGGACCAGAGGGCCCAGCGCGTCCAGGTGGGCCGCGACCCGGGCGCCGGGCATGCAGGGGACCGCAAGGACGGCAGCGGCCCGGCGATCTCAACGAGCTCAGCCGCTGTGGTGCCCGGGCGGCCGGCGAAGGGACTGCTCAGCCATCTAGGGGCGCCCTGGGGTTCGACCAAGGCGGCGCCCCCGGCGGTGCCCCCCAGGAATGTACGGCGGCCCCTGCGGCCGCGCCCCGGCTCCCGAAACGTGACTGGCGGGGTCACCGCTCCCTCAGATGTGCCCACACAGCCCTCTCGATCAGCCCGACTGCCAGGCGGGCCCCCTGAAGTGGCCGGCGGCTCCCTGGCTCCTCCGACGCGACCCGATTGCAATCACGGGCCCTCGCAGAGCCGGCTGGGACCCCGCCGTGGCTCAGCGTCGAGGGCCAGTCCCAGCGGCGATTTCTCTAGCTCAGCCCGGCAGCCCTTCGAACCCCCTTCGCGCCCCCGCAGGCCCAGCGCCCATGTCTGCGGCCGCCGCGTCTCCCTGCTGGTCGCGTTCCGAACTCCGCCTCCGGAGCGACCCCGCGCTCATTGGTCGACCACCCCCTGCCCGCGCTCATTGGCCGGCTCAACGCCCGCGCTCATTGGCCCGAACAGTACGGGGGCGGTACCTATTAGCTCCGCCCCTGGGGTTCAGACCTCTGAGTTGCTTGCTTTGCTGGTTCCCGACTCGGCCCTGGTCTCAAATCCAGTTTGCTCTGCGAATCCCCCACGGAGTAGGGGAAGGGGAAAGAAACCCAATACAGTTCAATCCTAGACATACCCTAAAGCGACAAAAGTTGGAGGAAACAGCATCTTCCTCCGCACCTTGTTGGACTTTAGTATGGCCTCTTTGGGACTCAGTTTACCAGTTGAAAAAGGAGGCGAGATAGGGAAGGGGTGGTAACTAGGGAAGGGCCAATAGTGAAAATCTTGCCCAAAGTACCAATTTTTATGATAGGGATGAACAGTTAGTGGTCCCTTCCTTTCCAAATTCTGGCTGCTGGAAGCTCTGCCCAGGGCGGGAAGGTGAGGAGGTAGGCAGGTGTACCGCATCATAGGGACACTCGAGTAAAGAGACTCAAAGACAGGTCAAACCTTCAGCCAGTAGGGTCGCTTCCTGTTTCTTTGTACTTTGTAAACCATGTTTGAAAACAATAATACACGTGTTTAAATATTCAAGAAGTACACAGAAAAGCGAGTCTCTCTTCCATTCGCTGATTTTCCTCTCCTGGGCAACCTCGTATATCCTTTGGAGACTGCTTTCTCACAATGCCTTCTAAAGCAGTGTGACAAATCTTTTAATCTTAGGTCACACAGAGTTGCTGGGTGCTTTACTTGTGTTGCTTAGTTGAAGCCAGACGGGACACAGTAGTTTGTTACCCCTTTTAACAGGTGAGGAAACGGTGAAATGGAAGGACCCTGGAAGATACTGGGCCTGCCAGTGTTTAGGGGCCAGAACCTGCCCTCTTGTCTCTATGACGATTTCTTGCCTTTTAGACGAATTACAGAGCAAACCATTAACCTTCTACTACCTCATTTCTTAAACCGCACAAGGTGAAACAAACCTTCGTTTATTAATTCACCCTGCCGATATTTGTTGAAAAGCTATTATGCACCAAGCTTTGTGCTAGGCATTGGGGAGAATGTTGACCCCGACCCAATTCTGTCCTGAGCACAGTAAATGGGACACAGTAGGCCTTAGGTAACTATGAGGTATAGAAATAAGTAAATGAATGAATGATGAACAGAGTCATTTTACCTCTGCAGAGCTTCGCATGCCTTATCCAGGAGAGAAATTTAGCTACATCTTCTTGGCTCACTTAGGAAGTTGAATGTTTCCTTTTTTCTTTTTTATCATTTTTTTAATGTGGTAGTTTTGGAAATAGCATGGATTTTGGGTGAAGACCAGATAAATCCTCTGAAAGTACAGACTTTTAGTTTTGGTACACTGTTACCTGAAGGCCTTTTACTATGTATTTTTTAGTTGGAAAGGGAAAAGAAAAGGGCTGTGAGGACAACAAACAAGGCCATTACCGATTTGATTCGGTTCATCGGGAGATAAAAATAATGGTGCCTAGGTTTGAACTCTAGTTCTGCCACTTACTAGCTGCATGATCTTGGGCAAGTCAATCACCTCTGTGATTTAGTTTCCTTGACGGTAAAATGGAGATACTAATAGAACCCATCTCATAGTGATGTTAGAATTAAACAACTATATAGATGTTTAGGAGAGTGGCATTTTGTATACTCTATGCAATGGCTACCGTTATTCTTATCATAAAGCTAATAATTGTTAATATTGCGGTTACTTTTATTCCCCGACATTTCCTTCCCTGAGATTTGCTCATAGTTTTCACATTCCCGCCCACCCAAATGATACTGCGGACTCTCCTCCTCTCGCTCCGCCTTTGCTCATAGGCCGCAGGCTCGCTGCTGAGCGATGCACGCCGGGTCTTGTAGTTGGTTCGCAGAGTCCTGTCGGCTAGGGCCTCGCAGGTGAACTGCATTTCCCAGCATTCCTTGTTACGGCGGCCGTAAAGCGCGACGGTCGAACGGCCGGTTCCGGCTGAATGTCAGTGCGGGGCTGTGGGCCGGGAAGGAAGGTGGTTGGCGGTCTCTTCACCACCTCCGCGGCTTGCGTTGCCGCCGCGGGCTCCCGGCCGCTCGGCCGCTGGGGCATGAGACCGTGAGGCGAGCGACGGGCCGGGGCCGCCAACATGTTTGGCCGCTCGCGGAGCTGGGTGGGCGGGGGCCATGGCAAGTCTTCTCGCAACATCCACTCCTTGGACCACCTGAAGTGAGTGTGTTGGGGGCGGAGGTGGGAGGCCGCGGGGCTGGACACGGGGATCCGGGAGCATAGCTCTGGGCCGGGGGTCCTGGAGGATTTGAGAGCGGTGGTGGAGGGCGGAGAGAGATGCCCGGGAAAGGCTGTACGGTGGTTAAGAGGGAGGGCTGTGGAGTCAAGGCGCCTGGGTTCGAACTCTGATCCCGTCACTCCTCGCTGTGTGACCTTGGGCAAGTCGCTTAGCTTCTCAGAGTTTCAGTATGCCCATCAACAAAGGAAGGGCATGAGATTTTAGCTTACAGACGCAGATTTCGTTCTTGTTGGGGCAGATCGTGGGCATCAAGTTTTCCGGGGCCGTACTTCTTAGGCTGGACAGCTGGGGGCGTCAAGGGTCAGAGGTCTGGATCCAGGAGTCGGACGGATCTGGATTCGAATCTATGTGTGAATTTAAGCCTAAGTTTCCTCAGTTGTAAAACGTATTGTGACAGCATCCGCTTTGTACTACTGTCTTGAGGGTTGCATGAGAGAATGCACCTAAAGCTGGAAGCACATACATGTATTCAATGAAGGGCAATAATTAAAAACAATTTTCTTGGAAGAGTCTAGAGCTCTGGGGGGAGGACAGGTGCAAACAGGGTCCAGGTAAGGAGGAGGAATACACAAGAGTGGCTTTGCAGTCAGACTTGTATTCAAAACCTGATTCCACCACTTAATGGCTGTGTGACCTTGGACAAATTACTTCACCTCTCTGAGCCTCTGGTTTCCCCTCTGCAAGTGGGGATGGTGAAACATTGTGCAAGGATTCAGTTATGTCATGCACAGAAAGGGATTGACCCAGTGTCTGTTACACAGTAGGTGGCCTGTATGGTAGCTGTATTTATCAGTTAGGCAGGGGCTTCTCAGACCACCCACCTAAAGTGCTTCCCCGACACAATCAATGCATCTCTACTATCTGCAGTTATCTTGTTTGTTTTTACCACTTCTCTGTTGGCTAGTAAACTGGTACCTCCAGGAGGGCAGAGACTGCTTGCTTTGTTCAGAGTTGTATTCCCCGCATCTAGCGCTATGCATGGCGTATAGTAGGAGCTCAATAAATACTTTAAAAATGAAAAAGAAATGAATGAACTGGGGAATGCTGCAGAACATAGAGGCTGAGCCTAGGATTTTTCTGGCGGCGGGGCCAGGAGCTATGGAAAATAAAGATCTTTGAGGAAGGAATAACTTCAGGGAGGGAAATCTAGCCGGCGGGGAGGATGGGGGTGGGGAGGAGGGGGGAAGTGGGGGCAGGAAGAGTTGGGTGGAGGAGGAGGCAAATCTTTGGTGGTGAGGGATAGGCTGGTTTCCAGAGGGAGCTCTCAAGATTACTGACTGACGGGAAAGAAGTAGGATCCAGTGGGGAGGTGGGGAACAGTAGGAGGGAGACAGGGGTCCATGGAAAGGATTGGTGGGAAGGAAATTAGTTGGGGGCTTCTCATTTGGCCAGTGGTGGGGGTGCTGTGATTCTCAGCTATGACCTTTCTAGCATGGAGCAGGGATTTAGTAAATGTCTGGATTTCAGAGAGTGGGGGTGGGGGCAGGGGGCAGATCCAGGGTGAGGGATGGTTTTAGGGAGTGTTGGTGTGAGAAGACATGGGGAGGAGAGAGGCCCAGGACAAGGAGGGGGTGTGTGTAGGGAAGCAGTAATCTTAAAAGGGAGGGCAGCTGGACGGGAAAGGGAAGGGCTTAAGGAATTCAGGAATGTAGAGCGTGGGTGGATGTAGCTGAGAAGGGGAGGGTGGTTGGGCCTCCTGCCAGCACCCAGGTACCTGCAGGCTCTCACCTAACTGCCTGGCTCTAAACCTTTTAAAATATTTTAATATTTATTGAGTGCATTTTCTGTACCAGGTACTTGCTAAGGACTTCCTGTGTGTTGTTTTTCTCTAGACCTCACGAGTCTATGAGTTATAGGAACTATTATTGTTTCCATTTTATTAGAGTGGAAACTAATGTTCAAAGAGGTTAAGTACTTGCTCCCAAATGACAACAGCTGAAACATGTCAAAGCCGGGATTTGACTTGGGTATTTGTACTCATTACACAGTCTTTTTGAATAAAACTTCCTTGTAAGTCAATTTGAGAGACTTTCAACTGGGTTGAGTCTCACTGCCCAATGGGATATCTTCACTCTCCTGCCAGCCAGGGAATGAGAAAGGTTCTCAGGTTCCTTTGAAGTATCCTGGGAACTGCCTAGGTAATTGTTTAGGTCGCATGGCCATCCGGCCCTTTTTGGAAATCTGAGCTACCTGCCTTGGATCAGGCAGATCGGCTTAATCCATGTTATAGCCTGAATAACCTGGCGATTTGTGTACTGGTGTGGGGCTTAGTAGATCCCCAGGTGACTTGGAAAAGAGTGCTGTAAACAGCCAGTGCCCACCCCAGCACTGGTGGTGGTTTTCATTTGGCTCTGCTAGTAAACATACTGGGTTTTGGGTACAGAATAGCTCATTCCCTGAAGGATTTCGCAGGCTGATGGGAAAGAGCCATAGTGCCGGTGACTGCAGTGCATGGCAGGTGCTGGGACCTCTAGACACAGGTTTCTGTGGGAACCTTTTTGGAAGCTTTCTGGAGGAGGCAGGAGTGGAGTCTTCAAGGATGAGCAGGAACCACCGTGTGGGGCAGCAGGCTGTGTGTGTGTGGGAGGGGGACCCTGGGATTTGTGGGGTTCAAGATGAGACTGGTAGTTGTGGGAAACAAGGCTGGAGGTGGAATGACACGTGGGGCAACCAAGTATCCTGGTGTGCCTGGGACTGAGGGGTTTCCCAATGCATGGGACTTTAAGTATTACAACTGGGAAAGTCCTGGGGATGTGGTACAAATTGGTCTGCCTACAAAGGACAGGTGACAGTTTCTAATGCACTCTTGCCCTGACCTAAGAGAAATTAAGATATGTAAAAGAATTTAGAATTGACATTTTTTGAAGGCACACAATGCATGTGTGAATGCCCCCCTCCCCTTGTAATGGACTTAATTTTTAAGAACAGTTTGAGATTTACAGAAAACTGAGATAGTCTGGACAGCTAGAAACCAGAGTGGAGTCTTTTTGAACCACGTTATTCTATATAATATTCTCAGCTTTCAGACTAGAAAGGAATTTTCCTATTAGATAGTGTTTTACTTTTGCTAAACAATGGAAAACTGTGTGCCTGTGGTCTTTGTCTACTGACTCGAGTTCATGATTTAGTTGAGGCAGATTGAAATACTAAGAGGTTATTTGGTACACAGTGGGTGGTTTATTGCCCAGATTAGTGGCGAGGCTGTGACATTGACTAACAAATGCATACCGCTGAGCAGAACCTTTACTGAGATTGCTACTGAAACATCCCCTGAACCAGGAACTGTGCGTCCACAACTGATGAAACTTTTTTGTTCTTGTGATGTGTGATTGTCATAATTCCGATTACATTTTTGTGTGGCATAGATTCTTGGGTGCAAGCGACAGAAACCCAGATGGAATTGCCTTAAGCCCCAAATGGAACCGATTGGCTGCTGTCACTGAACAGTCTGTCCTGGCTAAGCCATGGCTGAGTCCAGGTGTTCAGGTGAAGCCACCAGTGTCTTCCTGTTTCCAGTTATCTCTCCTTTCTTCTGTATTGGTGCAATTCTCAGCAGGCTCCAGGCTTACATCATATCAGTTTAGCAATCCCTGGGAAAAGCTTCTTTTCTTAGTATTGCTAGCAGAAGTCCAGAATTGAGTATTGTTAAACCAGCCTGGGATCTCATGCGCATCCCTGAACTAGTGACTACGGCAGGGATTGTGGGGTGCTCTAATTGTCCTTTCCCTGGTGCTGGTGTGGCATCAGCTCCACTTAGGCTAGTGGTCAGAGAATGAGAGGAAGGGGTGGTTCCCCATGGGAAAATTAGGGGTTATTACCCAAAGAGATAGGGAATGTGTACCCAGCGGGCAGATGTTCACCTAATTGGTATATTCAACTTTTGTCTAAGATAGCACTGATTATTTTTAAAGCTTGGGTTACAATATTGTCAGATTCATTTTCTTAGAATATTCTATTCCCCGTGGGGGGGTCCAAGGCACCCACTATGTCAAGTCTAAGTTTCCAGGCCTTCATAGTGCTCCATAATCTGTTCCCACCCATCTGGTTTGGTAGCACAGAGAAGAGTCCTCAAAGCCAGGCTAGGGAATAGGAGCATCCTCGGTAGCTAGACACCCATTTAAACAGAGACTTGAAGGATGAGTGGTTATCACTGTGCTGGGGTGGTGGGGTGCAGGGTGGAAGGGAGGACGCTCAGGCAGAGGAAGCAGTGTGTGAGAAGCCTGGAGGAGAGAGACCTGGGTTGTTCAGTAAGGGCTGTGTATGTACATGGGCGAGGAGGAGGTGTAGGACCCTAGAGGAGAGCAATAAGGCGGAGGAGGTGACAGAGGCCAGGTCCTGCTGGGCCCTGTAAATTGTGTTATGGAGTTAGAACATTAGGCTGAGACCAGGGGGAGCCATTGAAGGTTTTTAACCAGAGCAGTGCTGTGGGCCCGCCAAAGTAGGAGGATGGATTGGAGGAGGCGAAACTGGAGGCGGGTGTCCACTCGGGGGGACTGCTGCCATCTTCTGGTTAATTAGGGTAGGAGTCCACTGTAATCCAAGGATACTTCTGTGCCATTTCACACTGATGGTCCTTCATACTCACTGTTATATGCATCTTATATGCTACCCTGTCTGTATCTTTGTTCCCTCTACTAGAACTCCCCTCCTCTTTCTGCCCATTCAAATGCCTAACTGTATCCTCGAAATACCAGTTCTTCCATAAAAATTGCCCTGGTAACTTCAGCTAAGAAAAAGTTTTACCATCTTCTCTAACTTCACATGTTCCTGTTCTCACTGTCTCACTCAATTAACACGTTATTTTATACAGTCTTCTCATAGCCAAAGAGTTAGAGTAGCTGTGAGATGCCCTGAGCTCTTCAAACTTTATCCCTAGAAAGCTGGCCAGGGTTCCTCAGGCATGTCTTTTTGCCATCAGAAATGGTCTTACTTGGTTATATATTAGGTTGTCTGTCTCTCAATTTGAATATAAGCTTCATGAGGACAGGGACATATGTGGATGTTCACCTGGAAATTGTCAGATGCTGGCACAGGGCCTGGCATGTAGTAAGTGATCAACAGATATTTGTCACAGAATGAACAAAAGAGGCAAGTTCTTGCCAAGCTTTTCTTAATAACAGCCTGTCCTTTGCCAGTTTGGTCACAGTGTCCGTGCTGGAGCTGTGACTTTTTCTAGGGCCAAAAGCCCAGCCTACATGCTGGCCATGACTGCCAGCTCCCTGGCATCTCAGACCCAGTCTCACTCGCCGGCCCTGCTTGACATCTTTCAGGGTGATTCATCAGGGGAAGCACCGCCTGTAACACCTTTCTCTAAGCCTCTGGTGTGGTTCCACGCGGATGGAGCTTCTCCTTGTCCTTCTGGACAGAAGGCCGAATGCTGACCAGATGGAGGTTTTAAAGGCACAAAGTGGGACACTCTGGGGAATATCTGAGTCATCTCTGCCTTGGTGCTGAGGAGGCCAAACAGACATAGGCTCCGTGTACCCACCCTCTCCTTTACACTAGATATCATTATTTTGGGAGGATGTGCTTTGGGGCAGCGGATTTCTAGCCCCTGAAGACTTTGTCACTCCACTTGTCCTTCCTCACACTGTATAGCTTGCAGAAGACTTCAGAATCTTCCAACTGGAGCATCCTAAAAGGTATATTATGCTACAAGTCATAAAACTTGTTTGAACTTGAACTTAGTATGTCTATCGCTGAAGTGGACATAATTGTTATGTTAAACAGTAATGGTTTAACTTGTGAAATAGTGACTCTCTCGGGAAAGCAGGGTCTGTTGGGGTAGGATTTGTTTACTGTCTATAGTCCTAGATGATGAGCCTCTAGTGTGTTAGTTGCACATTGGCAATAGGCAGCAGTTCTCCAGTCTCCAGGCATTTCAAACTCTTAAGCTCATCTCTCACGGTAGAGTTTGGTAATATGCAAGGGTCTGATATTGGGATTTTACTTTCTGTAGAGTGTCTCTTAGAGATATGGTAATGCTGGCTGTTTTCTGAAGAAATGAAGTAAGGGCCAATTATAAGACTTGCCTTAATATCTGATATGTATTTTCATGCCTTTTTGGCTTGTTTATCTATTTGATTTTCTTATATGCTAGACATTCAGAACTTCATGTAAATGCTTGGCTAAGAAAAGTGTTGTTTACTTTATCGTTTGCATTTTCTATACTGTGATGGTTATAAGCATGGGGTCTGGAGTCAGGCTGCCTGGGTTCTCTCTGTAGGGACTCAGGGCAGGTTCTAGCCTCCCAGAACCTCAGCCCTCCAGAGTGTCAACCGGGTTTAATGAGTGATGCATCTGAGGCACTCAGAACAGGATCTGGCAGTAGGAGGCTGCAGCAGCTCTGGTGAAGATGATGATAAAAATGTGCACACACAGAGTTTGAGGGAAAATTTTATCATTGTAACAGTTGTAATATTGTAAGAGAAAAGTCTTCATTTGTTATAGTTAAATGTCCAATCACTCTGTCCTGGGAAACTTATCTGAGATAGCAATGTTCGTAACATTGTTGCTCATCTAAACGCTTAAAAATCCCAATGCTCAGCAGAAGAGTAACTGTCAGTGCTTGTCTTTTCGATGGTATACTGTGTAGCCATATAGATGTTTGCAACAGTTGTCAATAACAAAAAAAAAAGCTTTTATTTTAGCCAGAGGTAGGAAGAAAAGATAGACTTGGAAATTGACATACAACATGAACTCAACTGTGTAAATATCTATAGCAAAGGAAAAGACCCAGGGAAATACCTTATATTTCCGGCAGCGCTCATCTCTGGGCAGTGGCATGATTGACAGTTGTCATTTCTCTTTTGTTGTTGTTGAAGTTTCCAACCTTTCTAAAATGAGTGTTACATTTCTAAACAGAAAGTTATTAAAGTTATTAAACTATGTTAATTCCTGGAGGTGGTTGAATACTTGACTTTCCAAAACACCAAGATTAGATACAGCATTAAAATATTAAATCCTAATCCATTAGGCTTCTTTCCTCCCCACCCGCCAGTACATTTAAGCAAACATACATTGAGGGTCTCTTCTAAAACAGGGGTTCCCAGCCCCCAGGCTGTGGACTGGTACTCGTCTGTCGCCTGTTAGGAGCTGGGCTGCATAGCAGGTTAGCAGTGAGCCAGCCAAGCTTCATCTGTATTTACAGCCGCTCCCCAGCAGCTCCCCAGCACTAGTATCACCGCCTAAGCTCTACCTCAGACCTTCAAGCACTAGATTCTCATAGGAGCACCAGTCCCTGGTGGCAAAAAGGTTGGGAACTGCTGTTCTAAAACATATAACATTAATAACAATAAACATTTAGAAAATGAATATTTCAAACGCTACAATTTACAATAGCATCAAAAACCATCAAATACATAGGAATAAATCTAACAAAAGATATGCAAGACCCCTCTCCAGAAAACACTGAAAGAAATGTAAATGTCATAATGTTACACCTCTGTAAAGATATCAGTCTCCATATTTAGCTATAGATTTAGGTCAGTCTTAAAGGAAATCTTAGGTATTTTTTGTGGAAATGGAGTAGGTGATTTTTAAATTTATATGGAAATGCAGTGGGTCAAGAATAGCTAATACAGTAATGAAAAAAAAGGAAGGAATGAAGTTGGAGGACTTACACTGTCACATAGCAAGATTTATTATAAAGCTGTAGTAATCGGACAGCATGGTATTGGCACAAAAGTAAACAAATTCATCAGTGGAACTAGAGCATCCAGGAAGTCCCACATGTGTAGTCACCTGATTAATGACAAAGGTGACTTTGCAGTGCATTGGAGAAATGAAGACTTTTTCAGTAAATGATGATAAATGAACTAGCTATTCATATAGAAAACAATGAATTTTGGCCAATACCTCACACCAAACATAAAAATCAGTTCTAGGTGTACTCTAAATCAAAGTGAGAAAGGTAAAGCAGTGACCTTTTTTTTTACGATTTTATTTTATTTATTTTTTAGAGATAACAGCATTTCTTCATGACCTTTGAGTTGGGAAGGATTTCTTAAGTTCAATAAACACTATTGAAGGGAAAGACTGATTATAAATTGGACTACATTAAAATTAAGAACTTCTGCTCATCAAAAGACCACTATAAAGAGAGTGAAAAGGCAAGCCACATTCAGAGAAAATATTTGTCGTATGCATATCCAGTACAGGATGTGTGTTCACAATATATAAAGAACTCCATCAGATAAATAAGAAAAAGGTAACTCTAGCTAATAAGAAATGAGCAAAAAGACTTGCACAAGGACCTTGCAGAAGATATTCAAAGAGCCATAAATATATGAAAAGGCACTCACTTCAGTTATTATGCAATAAAGCCCCAATGCAGTGTCACCGTATACCCAGCAGAATTGCTCCACTGCAATAGGCAAAGGGCCACATGATTTGGAGGGGCAGCTGGAACAGCTGGAACTCTCAGACCAGGCCTCATGGCCCTTTGGCTGTGGCCGAGCTCTTGAATGCCCCTCACTTGCTGTCCTGGCTTGTGCGGTGCACGATTTGCACACCCCCAGGTAACTGCAAGTATGAACATGCAAAGCCCTTCCCACAGAACCAGGCATGTAGGCCACGTGCCACACATGGGAGCTTCTAGAATTTTCTTTTCAGGACTTACTACCTGCTTTTTTCCCTGGTTTTGTCTGTAAGGGCCTCCTCATAGTTACTAGAATTTTTTTCAGAGGTTATTTAATGAAGCAGTGAGGATAACAACAATAATAATAGCCAGCACTTGTGTTGTAGATAGTAACTGCCAGCTTAGATATCTTTCTTTGTACTCACTTATTCCTCCAAACAACTCCATAATGGGCAAATATGAAAGCATTATGGCACTGCTGTTTCTCCCATATTACTGGTGAGAGAACTGAAGTTCCCAGAGATGAAGTGACTTGCTCAAGATCACCCAGCTAAGACTAGATTTTCTACTTCCTGCTCTGGTTTCTTGTACCTTCCCATAACTCTTTCCTTAAAGTATTTTTATGACCGTTCAGATCCAGCCTGATCTCTCTTTCCTAAGTTCTGAAATATTCCCTGTATAACTTAATAACGATGTTAATAACAGCCCCCACGTAACAAACACAACATAATAATAGTAGTAGCTGCTACCTCTGCATCTGTTGAGTGCTTTACTATGTGTCAGATGCCATGCTTGGCTCTTTTTGTGCATTATCACATCAAATTCCTGGAACAACCCAGTGAGAGGGCCTTGAATGTCACCACTGTGTTATGGAAGCTGAGCTCCAGAGAGAAGTGCCTTGTCCAAGGCCGCAGTTAGGATCTGCCTCTCTGTGGCACCAATAGTGCCTGTCACAGCATGGAGTGGCAGGGCCGGAGGTCAACTCCAAAGACTTAGCCTCTAAAAGCCTGAACTGCTCACCACTCGCTGACACTCGCTGTATTTGGCTTTTGGACCCTTGACTGTGTTCGGTCTTTGAATGCTCTGATGTACCTTATGTTTATGATGGCAGTCCCCTACTACCACCACTCCCCTCCGCCCACATTCAGCACTTACTGAGCACTTACTGTGTACCAGACATTTTAGAGTATATTGGGGTCACCATGATCAATAAGATGATAATTCTGACCTTGATGGACTCAAGTCTAGTAGGGAGGCAGATCATTGCAGACGAGGTTGGTCTGTGCAGCTGCAAATGCATATGGTTACAGAGGTGCCAGAGAGGAGGGAACAATCCAACCCACTTGGGTAGGAGGCTGGGGAGGTTCTGTGAGGAGTGCTCTACCAAGAGCTGCCTGCGCTGCATTTTGAAATAGGAGTAAGATTTGCAGCAAGGGCATTCCGGGCAGAAAGCACAGTGTATAGACGTCAGGGCTAGTCCTAAAGGTTTTATTTACTCTATCTACCTACCTATCTATCTATCATCTATCATCTATCATCTATCTATTTATTTGTTTGTTTATTTTATTTTTTAGGCAAGGCAGCCTTTGGTTGACCTCACAGATTGCAAGGACCTTGTCAATTTACAGCCCCTTATTTATTTATTTATTTTATTTTTTTGCACCTGCAGCACGTGGTCTTCCTAGGTGGTCTCCCATCCAAATACTAACCAGGCCCAACCCTGCTTAGCTTCCACGATCAGATGGGATCAAGCTTGTTCAGGGTAGCATGGCCGTAGACTAGTCCTAAAGGTTTTAAACTCTACTATCCCTACCAGGGGTCTTTGGAGCAGACCCACTCGCCCAGGCCACTGCCTCCCATGGGGCAGGGGTGTGATGGCATTATGCTCATTGCTGTTATCCTCTACATGGAAGGAAATACCACAGCGGGGAGGATCTGCCTCTCCTGTGGCACCAACAGTGCCTGTCACAGCAGGGAGTGGGCATGCTGCGGACTGCATGGAGTGTCACCGATGGCCACAGTGTGAGTGACTTGATGGCTCTGAAACTTCAGTGGAAGCTCGTTCACAATGCAGATTTGGGGCCCTGCACCCAGGAGTCTGTGGGTTGCTCTGAAACCAGAGGGTCCTAACGTGCGATCTGAGTTGTGGACAGGAAGCCACTGTCAGGACAGAGTACGGAGACGGATGGTTTCCTACAGGCAAAGGTGTCAGACAGGAGTGCATTTTATCTCCCTGTCTGTTTAACCTGTACGCAGAACATACCGTACGAAACCCTGGGCTAGACCCAGAGGAAGGAGGAGTGAAAATTCGTGGAAGAAATATCACTAACTTACAATGTGCAGATGCCACCATCTTACTGGCAGAGAGTAGCAGTGATCTGAAACAACTTCCAACGAAAGTGAGAGGAGAAAATGCCAAGAGCGGGACTTGCATCTGAATATCAAGAAGGTGAAGATCATGACTACAGAAGACACGCACCACTTTAACTTAGACAGTGAAGATACTGATAATTGTTAAAGATTTTGCTAACTTTGGTCCAGTTGTCAATTCAAATGGTGACTGCAGCCGAGAAGTCGAGAGAGGGCTGAGACTCAGAAGGGCAGCAATGGAGGAATCGGGAAAGATCACCGAGAGCACCGATGTGTCATTAGAGGCTAAGATCATCTGCACCCTCGTATTTCTAATGACGATGCAAAGATGCAAAAGTTGGACAGTGAAGAAGGCTGATGGGGAAAAAAATTGATTCATTTGAAACATGGTGCTGGAGGAGAGCTCTACAGATACCCGGGACTGCCAGAAAGATGAACAACCGGGTCCTAGAGCAAATTAAGTCTGAAACGTCACTGGAGGCGAAAATGACACAACTGAAGCTGTCCTATTTTGGGCATACCACGAGAAGGCAGGGTTCTTTGGAAAAGACAGTAATGCTGGGAAAAACAGAAGGCAGCAGGAAAAGAGCAAGACTGAATATGAGATAGATCGACTCTCTAAAAGAAGCCACAGGCCTGAGTCCACAGGAGCTGAGCAGGGCTGTGGAGGACGGGACATTGCAGACAGCACTTGTTCATAGGGTCGCCGGGAGTTGGAGCCGACTCACCGGCACGTAACACACCCGGGAGTCAGTTCTGTGGGTCTGGGGTGAGGAACTAGCATCTGCAGCTTCAGTGATTCTGATGCAGGAGGCCTGTGAATCACAATTTGAAAAACTCTGCTCTTTGAGTCTCTTGGGGAGGATGGGTCAAGGACACATGACAAGAGATTTCTGAGTGGATCCCCCTGGTGGTTCATCCAGGGTGGTTCAGTGCCGTGGAGTTGCCTTATTGCAGAGGGAAACTGGCCTCTGCTTCCACGTGCAGCCTTGCGGTAAATTTGGGCCCAGGCAGTGACTTCTGTTCGTGGAGATGTCTGTTCTCGTTATTGCATGGTAAAGTTGCAGGCGATTTTCACTTCAAACCCAGCTTCCCTAAGCAGCAAATTGTTCCTTATTGTTCCATCTTCAAGGTTCTACCTCTTAGCAGTTTTTAGAGATTTTCGACTCTCCATTCTTCTCCTGTCCTGCTTTCACCAGCTCCTACCCCTTAAACTGAAGGTGGTGATAATAAGTCAGGAGAGGAATCACTCCCTTTTCATATCCCCTTTTCCTTCCCAAGTCTGAGGCTTCCGTAGCAGCTGAAATTATCTCAGTCCGTGGGCCCTAGCAATGCTGCCTCTTAAAAGCTGTGCTAGGTGGCGTTCCTAGGGCATCCAGCTGGGCTCCTGGGCCCCACACTGCTTACGATGGGCCTCAGCAATTCTTTAAGTTACCCTCACCAGCAGTAGAGGACTGGCCTGGGCCTTCTTGTCTCTGCCCCGGCAGCTGGCACAGGTCTGGAGCAGCATAAATCTTCCGGGATAATATGGGTGGGTGAGGTATAGTGCCATAGTCCCAGGCCCACTTGACTTTGTGAATTCAACAAGGTGTACTCAACAGATAAGACAGGCAACCCTGCAAGCAACCCAGTTCATGTGAGCCATCAGTTCCGATGAGTGGTCTGCACTTTCTGGGGGATTATGGGCAATCCAAGGGTAATCTTGATCGCACGTGATTTTTACCTCACTTGGGACCCACCCTCCCTAAACGGTGGCTCTACCTCTTGTGGGTCTTACGTGAGGCATTCAGCCCTGAGCCATGTTTCTCTACATGCTCCACGAGCATCAGCATCACCTGGGAGCGTGTGAAAAAGACCAGTGCCTGCTCTTCCCTCAGCCCCCCTGAATCTGAATCTCCAGGTGGGCTCCCATAATCCCACTTTATCCAGCTCTCCAGGTGATTTTCTTATGATTGAGGATGGCTGTCTTCAAGGGCTTGACCATTCTAATGCCTCAGATGAGGTTGGTGTGTCCCTGGTTATTTAATGCTTCAAAGCCACTTTTCTCGAGTGGTGAGTTCTGTCTCATCTGAATGGAAATTGTGCTAACCGGATATGAAAAGCACAGCCACATTGTCCCCCAAGGATCGCTAAGGGTCACTGAGCCTGGCTTTCATTTCAGGTGGTAATCTTTTCTTTCCTTTCTTCCAGGTATCTGTACCACGTTCTAACCAAAAACACTACAGTCACAGAACAGAACCGGAACCTGCTGGTGGAGACCATCCGTTCCATCACCGAGATCCTGATTTGGGGAGATCAGAATGATAGCTCTGTATTTGAGTAAGGGTTTCTGATGTTTTTTGATTCTTCTTCTTCTTTTGAATATTTTTCCAAATGAATATCAGGAGTCATTTCTGATGTCAGAATTTCATTCCAATTTGGTGTTATACAAATATATATCTGTACCTCTCTATCTATATAAAATGTCCTTGAAACACTGTAGAAATGGAAGCTGAAAATGGGGTAATTATGGAAATGAGTCTCTCTAGAAAATCTGACAGTATCGTGGATCATTTTCCCAGTGGTGTCTGATTTTCACCCACAAGGAAGGAGCCGGTGTCCTGGATGCTTAGACTCTAAGGGACCTGAAAGGACCCTGGGGGAGACTCTAAGGGTGGACTAGTTTTGTGTTTACTGATGGACGAGGCTCAGTGCTGAGCTCTCATGAGATAATACCCCTGATGAGATAATCCCTCTGCGTCTCTCAGGACCCAGGATGGAGGCCCTATTGTCCCAGTTGTGTCTAAGGTCACACAGCTATTAGTGAGGTGTTGAAGCAGCGCCTCCTACTGGAACCCACACAAGAGTTTGTCTTCATTCTCGTGGTTCTTAGGTCAGCCTCAGTTTCCTCATCTTTAAAGGAGAGAAAGTTCCTTGCCTAGCGCCTGATATAAAATAGGCACTAAGAAATGTTAGCAGTTCATAAAAAAAAAAAAAAAAAAGGTGTCCCTATTGGAAAGTTAAAAAGAAAAGGCTAGAAACTGTGAACTAATTCCCAGTAGACCCGGCTCAGGATCTGAGTGCAGAAGAAGTTGGGTTATGACAACTACCAAACACATCCACCAAAAATATTTTATATTTTTATATAAAATAATCTCAATTATAAGTATTGAGGCCACTTTAAAACCCATTTAAAAAATAATAAAGGTATTCCATTTCCAGCCTGGATTCTTATTAGATATGCTGATTTTCTGGATAGCTCTATATTTTTTATCAATAAGATTAACTAAGATAAAGCTACTTGTGGAAGGTGTAAACCTGTGACACTGGCCATGATCCCCAGAGGACGACATGAGTAATAGAGCAAGGCGTTGCTTATAAATGGGACTAGCTTCCTTTAAGGATCCATGGGGAATTGGTTGGTCATTATATTTTTGGAAATGAGAGAGACCCTTGCGTTAAAGATTAGAAACCGTGTCCCCGTTTACTAGAATGCCCGCTTAAAAAACTCCTGAGCTCTTTGAGGTCCAATAATTCTTAAATGGCTGCCTAACAGAATCCCCAAGAGAATTTGTTTTTAATACTTTTTTTAATACTTTGGAGGAATTTGTGAAGATAGTACAGAAAGTTCCCATATACCCCTCCCCCGTATCCCCCATTATTAATATCTTTGATTGCCGTGGTGCGTTTGAGCAGCTGATATCGGTACCTGATGATTGAATAAACTCCAGACTTGATTTGGATTTTGCCAGATTTTCCCATTAGTAGCCTCTTTTGACTCTAGGATCCCAATCCAGGCTCCCGCAGTGCATTTAGTTGTCACATCTCCTTAGTGTCCTCTGGTCTGAGGCAGTGTCTTGTCTTCCCTTGTTTTTATGACCTTGATAGTTTCGAGGAGTACCTATGCCACCTGGGAGCGTGGGAGCTAAGCCTCACCTTCTGGAAGTGGGGAATATCAACATTATTTGAAATTCTTTTGCACGGAGGATTTGTTTCTTCTCCCTAATTATTTATTTAGTCAATCATTTATTTAATCAATATGAATGCATGGATATTTATTTTATACTTTGGATTATAATCCAATACTGCATTGTGTATTTTGCTGCTCAGTTTGTCCCAGCTTTGGCCATCGGGTGTTCTTTCAGGTTAGTTCCTGTGTTTCTTTGACACTCCCCCATCTTTTTGTTGTTTGAGCACTTCCTGACTTCTTGGTACTATAAGATGCTCTAGGCTCATCTTGTATTTTCCCTGCCACAGCCCTAGAATTAGTCATTTTTCCAAGAAGGCCTCCCTTCTCCCGCCGCCTGCCCCACTCCTCTGGGGTGGTTTAAAAAATCCAGGTCCTTGGACTTCATGCTGGACAAGCTCTAGGTACAGGCATTGTGATGAGTTCCTAAGTGGGCCGTCATTGTGCTGCTGTGAGCTTGCTGGGTGATACTTGTAAACAAGGTAAACAAGATAAGTCAAATGATTGGAATATTCTTGGGGGCAGTCAATGTGAATGGCTCCCAGAGTCAGAGTTGGAAAAGATTTTAGGGGTCTTTTTTTAGGTCATGTATTCATCCGTTTACACCTTGATGGATTTAAACAGACCCACAGCCCTGCCACCATGGAGCTGACAGCTGAGGAGTGAGAGACAACAAAACTAAGTCAACCAGCAGACACACTTGGCTGCAGGAATTTGTTTGGAGTATCCCAGATGAGAGGTTATCTGGTCTTAGCTTAAGTTCAGAGAACATATAACTAGAAACATTGCTCTTTTTCCTTTAAAGAAAGACACTAGGACATTCTGTCTCCTTTGCAAGACTAAAAGAGCCAGTGTGTACCCCCAAAAGCCAGTGCCACCAAGTTACATGCAGACAAATGTCTTGTCCAGAACAAGAATGGCAAATGCAGACGTGGGATCTCCTAGGGTCTCCCACCACCCCAACATTTTCTATTTCCTTCCATTTCTTTTTCCTTAGATGTGGAAACTACATACTTGACAAATTAGAAACCGAAGCTCTTAATATTCAGCATTATCTTGCCCCTTTGTAGGGAATTCCCATTGTTGTTGTTTAACACTCAGAAGACATGGAGAGCCAAGGAAATGCTTAGGAAAACGAAGGCTATAAAATATTTGATGCACAATTCTGCTTATCGGGTTTATAAGCATAGATTACTGTGGAATCATTTCGCAGGTAAAGGTCTTTCCCCTCCAGTCAGAAACCTAGTTAACTGCTTCCCAGAATCAGCACTGTTCTCACATTCTGGGAGGAGTGTTGGGGAGGTCGCATTGGCCTTGGTGGAAGACGGCATCGTGGGAGGTGGGGAGCACGGAGGCCGAGGCCAAGCGGGCGACGTGGCCTGGCTGCTCTGCGGATGCCGTTGGGGGTGGAGGTACACGTGCACTTCGCATGTAGCCAGGATGATTTGGACTTCCACATGTGGAAGCAAACCACTGACATGTTCCCTTCCCTCCCTAGCTTCTTCCTGGAGAAGAACATGTTTGTTTTCTTCCTGAACATCTTGCGGCAGAAGTCAGGCCGCTACGTGTGCGTTCAGCTGCTGCAGACCTTGAACATCCTCTTTGAGAATATCAGTCACGAGACCTCACTTTGTAAGTACTATCCTTGACACCTACCTGCCTTTGCACCACCGAGCGTCGGCAATATATAGTTTGGCATGTTTGTTATGTTGTTTTTTTAAATGTCCATGCTTGCCATGTGTGCTTGGGCTGCCATGACAAAGTACCCCAGACTGGGTGGCTTAGATGACAGATTTATTTTCTGAAGGCTGGAAGCCCGAGGTCAAGGTGCTGTCAGGGTTGGTTTCTGGTGAGGCCTCTCTTCCTGGTTTGCAGACGGCTCCCTTCTCGTTGTGTCCTCATGTGGTCTTTCCTCTGTACGTGCGTGTGTACACACACACAGACACACACACACACACACAGCTCTGGGAGCCCTTCCTTTTATAAGGATGCCAGTTCTGTTGGATTAGGGCTCTGCCCTAGGACCTTATTTAACCTAATTCTCCTTCAGGGCCATCTCCAAATACTGTTACATTGGGGATTAGAGCTTCATTGTAGGAATTTTGGGGGTGCTCAGTTCAATCCATAACACCATGTTTATCTCTGTATGGTGAGTACTGTGAAGGGTTAAGAGAGGGCTCCCTCATGCTGAGTGATTCTGTTTGCATTTCTAATTCCTTCGTTACTAAAGAATTAGGAGTCACTGAATAATCAGTGACTAATTTGTTACTAAAGAATTAGGAGTCACCAAATAATCAGTCAGCCAACAAGAGAACAAGCATTGGAGCAGCAGGGGGAGGGAGAACTTGCCAAGAAGTATGCAAGGGCACGTGTGACTTGGAGCTTCTTCTCTGCCCTTGCCACGTCCCCAGTTCTTCTGAAACAACCTCCACCCCTCCCCCGCTCCCGACAGGCAGGTGCTGTCCCTGCCCTCATTTAATACCTGGAGAGTTTGTGTCCTTGGCCCAAAGTGACGGCTCTAGCCAGAATCGAGAAGGGGTTCAGCTCAGGTGAGTTATCTCAGTGGTCCTTAACTGGGGCGAGGGGGTGGGTGCCCCCAGTGTATATTTGTCACATCTGAAGACATTCTTGGTTGCGGTAATGGTGGTGGTAGTGGTGGAGTTTGCTACTGGCATTTCATAGGGATGCTGCTAAATATCCCACCCTGAACAGGACAACCCCAAAACAAAGGACGCTACAGCTCAAAATGTCAGCAATGCTGAGGGCGAGAAACCTTGATTAACCCTGATTAAGGCTGAGCATCCTCTGTGCTCAACCAGCATGCTGTCTTTGTTATCACGAGATGACCACACCAACCCCCAGACCCCGCTGCAGAAAGTAGGGGAGAGAGGACAAGTGACCAAATGTCTATGTCTGAGGCAGACTTTAGGTTCCCCAAGACAGGTTTGAAAAAAGTTTCTGGTGAGTATAAGGAGGTAGAGATGGTGTCATTGACATTCCTTTGGGGAAGGAGGAAGAGGTAAGAAATAGAAGCTGAAGGGAGGCTCTCAGAAGTGGCCACTAGGTGGCGCTCCTGTCCTATGGAACTCCTTCCACTGCCCCGTGAATGCGAGCTGACAAATGTTGAGATGACTAACTCTCCTTAAGCAGTTTCTCTTGTTATCAGCTTTTGTTACACTGAATATGAATTATGTGTGGTTTCTGAAAACTCCAAGCGGGGAAGACCCAGCTCAGTAATGCAGGCCCTGGACTCAGACCCACATATTCCCCACGTATGCGCGGGGAGTGATCCCCAACCGGACTGTTCAAGACAGTAGTTTCCGCTTCCATGCAGAGGAGCTCATCCTAGTACCTGCGGGATGGGGTGGTTAGAGGACGAAGTGTGACAGCGTGTGTGCGGCGCGTAGTACGGGCTCTGGCAGACGAAAGTGTCCAGAAGAGCTGGTTTTATCATTGACTCCAGCGTTCCCCCAAATGTCTGTTCTCTGATAACTCCTTTCTAAGCCCAGCGAGCCACAGGCTACTGGATTAAAGATGGGTGTTGGGACAATGAAACATTCTGGGGTTCCTGGATCACATGGCTTTTCTTGTAGCAGGTCTAAAAAGGGCTCCCTGACATAAGAACCCCCAGGCAGATGCCAGTGGCTCTGTGGGGGATTCACCGGCGCGCTTTTATAAACACTGCCAAAGTGGCAGAAATCACTGCCTTGTTACAGAACTTAAATTTGTGGGGGGTGAGAAGGATAGATGACTTTTGCTTTTATTTTTATTTTCTAATTATAGAAAGAAAATGTTCTCATTATTAAACACAACCAAAAAAAAATCAAGCATTACAAAAATATAGAAAGCAAAAGCTCTATAGAATTTCACACTCGGTTCAGTGTACACATACCATCCTTATACCATTCTGCCATTTGCTTTATCTCACTCCAGCCTGCCAGTGTATCTTAGATCTTCGATTGTCCGTTTATGTGTCCTTATGTAGTTTGGTTCAAGGGTTGCATTTTGTTGGGTCATAACTTATTTAACTTGACCATGGGCATTTAGGTGGTTTCCAGGTTTTCGCTATTACAAGCAGCCACCTCACGAGTGCACCTGTTGTTGGCCTGTGACATAAGTGACAGAAGGCCCGAGAGACTGAGATTACTTATAGACTCCTAGGTTTATTATAAAAGGATACCACAGAAAGTTGGCTACATAGTGAGGGGGTAGGAGAAAAATCCCAGCGAATAATAGATGCACCCCCGCTGCCCTCATGGTGGCCCCCCACCACCCACAGAGTCACCCTGTGGAGGCCCCGGAAAAGTCCCCACGGGGCAGCGATTGGAGCATGTGGCTTTTCCAGCTCAACAATGCAGGCAGGAGGCTCATGGTTGCATGTCTGAAGCTGCCAGCATTGGCATCTGTACTTCTGGGGGCCCGGAAGCCACTAACCAGTCACAATGGGGCTCAACATGACATCTCCACAGTCTCTTCTCTTGCCAGCCCATTGATGCCTAACCACAGCCAGAATGACAGGATGGAAACGAAGTGCTCTAGGCAGTAGCATCCCCTAGGCTGCTTGGGTAGATGATGGACTGTTCAAGCATGGAATACTAGTTAGCAAAAAGGAAAAAAGGGAGTAAACTTCCACTACGTGCAGCAACACAGATGACTCAGATGTGATGAGTGAAAGAGGCCAGACGCAGGGAGCGTGCACGCTGTGTAATTCCATGTACGTGAAGTTCAAGAACAAGCAAAACTAACTGGTCCATGGTGATGGCAGTCAAAGTAGGGGTTGCCTGTCTTTGGACAGCGGGTAATGACTGGGCAGGGGAATGAGGTGCCTTTTGGGGAGCTAGGGATGTGCTGTGTCTGATCCGTGTGGTGCTTATGGTGTCTGTGTTTGCAAAAATTCATCAAGCAGGACACCTAAGATTTGTGAGGTGTGTGTCTATATATATAAACACATAGGTACGTGTATTCACATTCACATATAAGTGCATTTCCACATACATCAAGCTGTCCACTCAAGATCTGTGATATGTGGAGCTTTGTTTTTAAACACAGTAAGATTCTTAGGCCCTTACCCCAGACCTTTCTGAGAGCAGGCTCCACGATCTGTCTCAGGAATCATTCCAATCGGGAGATATTATAAACCATTTTAAGACTGCACCCTCCATGGCCAATCTGCAAAGTCAGAATACCCACTGTACTTTTCTGAACACAGTGGCTTTTCTGGAGAGCTGGCTTCTGAGGAGGACCCAGCTGTGGCCTGTGCCATGTCCTCTCATGGCCCTGGACTCCCGGGTGGCTTTTGTGTTGTGTTTGGAGAGTCCAGTCTTTTCAGTAATACTTTGGCCTAAGGTCAGTACCTTATCGGGCCAGATAACTTAATAGTTTATTTCCATCACTCAAGAACAGTTGTGAAGGTTATGACTCCAGATGATAGCAGTGAGAATAATGGCAGTGCACGTTGCCGAGTGCTTACTTTGCGTCTCTCACTGTCTTCAGTGCTTTTTGTGAATTATCTCCTTTAATCTCACAACAGCCCTGTGAGGCAGGTACTGTTCTTTTAGTTTTCAGACAAGGAGACTGGGGAGTGGGTAGGGTAAGTGGCTTATGCAGAGTCACCCAGCCAGGACCTGGCAGAGGCAGTGTGGGCCCAAGTCTGCATTCGAATCCAGTGCATTCTCACAAACCAGATGATGGCAAGCCCTTTAGGGTTTCTTAACATGGAGTTCTGGGCCCACCCCAAAGATCCGACTGGGGATTGGGGCTAGGGCCCAGGATCCAGTGATCTGACCAGTCCCAGTGATGCTGTGCTGCTGGCCTGAGGACCAGTTGTGAGTAGTGACGCTTGAACCACTGTGCTCTACTGCCTGGCGTGTCTGCCTGTGGGTGCGGCTGTCAGCTGTGTTTTGCCTTTAACCATTTGCTGGGGGGCGGGTGGGATGGTACAGAGCTCACAGGCTGGCAGCTGAGCGACCAGCCTGTGAGACAGTGGGAACAACAGAGCCTGCTTTGCAGGGTGGCTGGTGAGGACTCAGAGGAGAACATGTTTGACAAGGGCCCAACGCCAAGGTCACAAACTGCAGGCCCACGGGCTGTGGCTGTTTTTATTTTATTTTATTTATTTATTTATTTATTTATTTTGCTGGCCAGTGCAGCTTTAAAAATGAACTGATCTAGTGGCCAGTATTTCAAAATCAGGAGATGCAGCATTAAAATCTGTTTCTTCTCTTCCCTTACACAATCAGAAGCTCTTGCCAGACTGGCCTGTATTTCTGCAAGGGCCTGGAACTGGGAGCTTGGAGCGGGTGGCCATTCTACAGTTGACCTTAGTACCTCAGACCCTTGTCACCCAGTTTTTATTGTTGGCACCCAGTAGTGATGATATTAACACAGGCTTTGACTTTGGACCTGAGTTTGAATCCCATCTCTGTGATTTACTGTCTATGCATCCTTGAGCAAATTAATCAACTTCTCTGAGTTTTTTGTTTGTTTGTTTTACTTATCTGCAGAATGGGAAGAATGAGACCTATGGTATACTATCGTCATGACAATTATAATGGAAAGCGCTTAGCTTGCTACTGGGCTTATAGTGGAGGGTCAGCATAAAGTGGCTTTTATGAAATCGTGTTACAATATAGGGAGAAAAGAACCATATGAGGCCCTTTGTGGCTTTCAAAAATGACAGAGTGACTTTTGCTAGCAAAATGGGGAAGCTTTTTATAAAATAAAGTGCTTTTTACCCTCGTCCATCGGTGGTTTGTGAAATGCCCACACACAACTCGTCTGTCCCACCCCAAGCTCTGTGTCGAACTGTGCCGGCAATGAAAGAAAACGCTCAAGTGTTCTTTTTCTCTGTTTAGCGTGGGAGGCAGGGGTAACCCAGGCCTTTCTCTGGCATTGCTCTTGAACTTTTTAGTGACTGTGCTTAATGGCCTATTTCTTTCCTGGCTAAAGGTTAATCTCTCTGCAAGCTTGTTTAACCTCACCCACCCAGAAGCTTGACTGGTTCGGGTACATTTACACCGTCATCCGCCTGTTACCTGACGTTTTCTGCTTGTCTTTCCTCTAGCATGAATTAACCGGTTTTCCTTTTCTTTTTTTTTTCTCTCCCTCTAGATTATTTGCTCTCTAATAACTATGTAAATTCTATCATTGTCCATAAGTTTGACTTTTCCGATGAGGAGATTATGGCATATTACATATCGTTCCTGAAAACACTTTCGTTAAAACTCAACAACCACACTGTCCACTTCTTTTACAATGAGGTAAGTAACTGCCACGCAGGAAAGCTGGCTGGTCAGAGCAGCACCTTCTTTCCTGGTGGCCTTCTCCCTGTTTACAGAGTATTTACATGGTCACTATTTCCTGACTTTCATGTCAATACTTTGGCCTTGGCACGTTTAAATTTTTTTTTTTAATAAGTTACCTCTTTGTTTTTGATGTAAAATTCAATGTTTGCTACCTAAGAGCATTACACCTGGCAGGGAAAAAGGCTTGGAAGTTGACTTGGGGTCATGTTGCCCTGTGGGAAAATCAGGCACTCTAGACAGACCCAGCTTTGCCACTTTCCTGCTGTGTGACCTTAGAAAAGTCCCAGTCCTCTGAGCTTCAGTTTCCTCCTCTGAGAAATGGGAATGATAATATATACCTTGTAGGGTTTTCCAGGGATTCGATTAAATGTGATGATGTCTTGAAAACACCTAGAATGTATCTGGTTCCTGAAAATCATAGCCATTGCTGTTCTTTACAGGTCAACATCCCTGATATTCCTTGGGAGAATTACTAGAAATTTAAATAAAGAAATTGCTGCTATTTTCACAATTAAAAGCTTGAAAAATAAGGTCAATTTGTCTCACATGCTAAAAGGTACATATGGCGGCTCTTTTGGGGCTGGTTCATCCTATTGCTCAATCACTTTATCCAGAACTCAGGCTTTTTTATCCTTGGCCTCGACCTCTCATAGTCTCAGAATGGCTGCAGCAGCTCCAGACATCGCATGCTCACATGCCACTGCTGAAAAGCCCAATGAGATCACTTCCTTATTCATGTTCCTTTTTAACTTTTGAAAACTTCTTTCCCAGAAGCCTCCCAGCAGACCTCTCATGTATCACTGGTTAGAAATCTGTCACATTTATTGAACAGTGCATCCAGAATTGGGGCGTGGCCTGGCAGAACATTTCTAGTGTGGTATCTTGTGAAGCTGCAGTCATCTGAAAGCTAGATTGGGGTTGATGATCTGCTTTCAGATGACTAGCTTATATGGCTGGCCTGTTGGTACTGGCTGTTGTCAGGAGACCTTGGTTAATAAGCTTCTCCAGAGGCTGCTTGAAGGTTCTCATGGCATGGCAGCTGGCTTGGCCCAGAATTAAATGATCTAAGAGAACAAAACAAGCTGTAATGCCTTTTATGAGCCAGCATCAGAAGCCACACACCATCACCTCTGCCATAGTCTTTAGGCCACAAGGGCCGGCCTTGGTTCATTGTGGAAGAGGACAACACAAGTGTGTAACACTGGAGATCAGGATCATTGGGCCCCCTTGGAGGCCAGCTATCACACAGCCACGAGGCAGGCATCTTCTGACTTACAGTTACATATGCTGCATGGCCTGTATTTGAAGTCAGACTGAAGCCTCAAACATATCCTCTGAGTCTGGCCAAAATCCATCCAGCTGTCCTCATATGATGCAGCAGCGGCGGTCTGAACCTTGCTTTTCTTTTTCTTTGGAGAAGAACTGGCCTCAAAGGGAAGAAATGCAAGCTGTCAACCACAAAACGTGTGGCAGTTTGAAAAATTAACATTGTGTGGCCCAGTACCTAGCACATAGTAGGTGTTCAATAAATGTGTCCAGAGACCAGATGAATGACATAGCATTCTCCAAGGGACTATCCCTGGTAGAGGAAAACCCGCCTGCGAAGGTCAGACCAGAGAAGGGGCCAGATTCTCCCTCCACTCACGTGCAGCTGGGCTTCTGTGCACGTGACTGGAAGGGCGGAACTTTGGAATTTCAGGGCCAGAGTGATGCTTCCAGAAGAGCATCCTGCTGGTCACCAGAGGAATGGTACGAGCCTCGTTTTTTGAGGTGGGCTTGGTGTCTTTTATTTGGGCCAGTACGGTAGCTACTGTTAAGTGTACACTTGACTTCTAGTGCTCAAAGTCGATTCGTCCTTAATAGACAGTTGTCACCTCGCTAGAGGTGGCCTCTTCCCCATGCCCCCCTCACTGCTCATGAGTGCCTTCCAGTTGGCCATGTGGAAAAACTGGCCAGAAGGGGGCAGCAGAGCTTGTCATGGAGCAGCTCCAGGCCCAGATCCTGTTGTGCCTTTTTTTCTAAAGACTGCCACAGTGGACTTCTGTGTTCTGAGCTGTTTGGGTCTGTTCTGATGATCCCTTCGTAGTGTCAGAAGATTCCCGAGACCCCCTCTTCCATGATAACGCTTATTCACCCTGCTAGTGTTTCCAGAGAGGGAAATATGTACTAGCCAAGAAAGATTCTGAATGTAGGAAAACTTGACACTTGCCTTTTTTAGCAGTAGCTAATAACTAGTGTTACTACTGAGTGCTTCTAAGGTACCAGGTGCTGGGGTTAGCACTGTGCTGGAAATAACCTCATTTAATCCTAGCAGTTACGAAGTGGGAATTATTATCCCCATATTCTAGATGAAGAAACAGAGGCTTAGAAATATTACATTGCACAGCTAAGAAGTGGTAGAACAGATCACCCATGAGCCCAGGTCTGGACCCTTTTCTGTTTCTTCCATGGTCTCGCCTCCCCATCCCTTCCCACAGTCCCCACTGGGAATGAACCACTGGCTTAAGGTTCATGTGTGGTAGCATTTATTGGTCTCTGATAGAGTTCAGAAAGCTGGGGTCGGGGGCAGGCCTGTCTTACGGGCTGGTGACTCCTTTTTGGTGTTCTTTTGTTTTAGCACACTAATGACTTTGCACTGTACACAGAAGCCATCAAATTTTTTAACCATCCTGAAAGCATGGTTCGAATTGCTGTGAGAACCATCACTTTGAATGTCTACAAAGGTAAGTTTTTCTTCCGATTTCTACTGCAGCGGCTAGTACTGGCTCTCAGGTGTTTATGCACACAATTCTCTAGTGCTAACAGGGAGCCTGTTTATCATAGCTCTGGTTGCTTGTCTCACAAAAGGCTTTTAGTTATTGAACATTTAGCCTGAGCCCTTACTGAAATTTTTATGCCACTGCCTTAAGCCTGGACACTCAGTTCTGTATGCTAAAGTCTTAGTGCCCATACACAGAAGCGGTGGTGTCCTAAGAGAGGCACATGCAGGACTCAGAATAAATAAAAGCAGATTTTTTTTTTTTAATGTTACATTTAAGTTTTCCTGGTTTGGCCTGTAAAATAGACTTCCAGTGGGGATGTTATCTTTAAATAATGTATAAAAGCATTTCATGTCATGGACAGCAGGGGGCAGTATTGTATCCTTTATCAGCTGCCAAGCCCAGCAAATTCCTTTCTTTCAAGATGTGCTCAATGCCCAAATCACTGCCTCCAGGAGAAAGCCTTCTAGGGCTCCCTGCCGGCACCAGCACAAAGCCTGGCTGCTCACAAGTGTCCCGACCTGGAATTGCCCTCCAAGGCAATATCTTCTTGGCCAAAGGTTGGGGTTATTTTCCTGTAATCACTATACAGGAGCTGGGACTATTTTCTCAGGAACCAAAGGGTATTGACCTTCAGGAGTTACGATGTTATTATTACTTAAAATGACCCCTAATTGGGAGGGGGCGCGAGCTCCTCGGGGACTCACTCCAGCCTAGTCTGGGATTATGTTAAATTGAAGAACCAACCTTCCTAAGGGCCCAGTGGGGCCCATCCAGAGGTCGCAAACTGAGGGCCTGGGAGCCAAATCCAGCCCTGACAGGTTTTAATTGGCTTAGATATATATATTTTTTAACTACGTAGTTGCCAATATGTAAAAACTGGGAGGTCTTAGGTAACAATCCAGGTTTCTGACTTGAGAAGGTAGATTTGGCTATTGTGGGCCCACAGACCTGCAGGGCGGTGGTGAGCTGGTGCTGAGAAGTAGCTGCCCCCTGTGGGGTCGTGGTCCCCAGTTCACACACCAGGCCTGCCAGCTTCACTCACTGAGTCACTGGCCAGCCCCGCAGGCTTCTGAGTTTGCGACCAGCTCCAGGCTGCAGTTCTGCCGCCCCCTTTCTCTGTTTTCTCTTGTTCGCTTCTAACCTGTGTCTTTTGGTTTAGATGCCTCCTGCCCCAGCTCTCTCCCTCTGAGCAGCTGTCTCACCATCCTAGTTCCTAACCCTGTTAACCGTTGTCTGTTTTTTGCCTTTCCTTCAATGACGATTCCTGTGTTCCTTATTCCAGTGTCATGTAAGTTATTAACCTCTGGTTTTCTGCTTTCTTAGCTTATCCTTACATGTGCAGGAAATACAGGAAACTTGCTTGAGAATGGTGTAGCTTTCGTTGTAGCCTAGCTAAACACACTGCTGATAAGTAGGCTTTCTAATGCATTATTGATGTTTAGCCCAATTAATTAATTTTATTAATGGTAAAAATAGCATAAGAACTGCCTTGATGAGGATAGTTTTATGAATAAGATAACCATTTTAAAGTATTTCCAGGAAGCCAGAAAAGATTCAGATTCTAATAGAGAGCTTTTTCATTGTGGCTTTTTTTTTTTTTTTTTAATCTCCCCCAAGTTATTTTTGGTAGCTTGACTTTTTTTTTCTCTTCTTTTGTGAATTTTCTCAGTGGATAACCAGGCCATGCTACACTATATCAGAGATAAAACTGCTGTCCCTTACTTCTCCAATTTGGTCTGGTTCATCGGCAGCCACGTGATCGAACTTGATAACTGTGTGCAGACTGATGAGGAGTAAGTGACCTCCTGGGGTGCTTATTAGGGAGATAGAGTAGGGGAGGAAAAAGTAAACATTAGAACAAAACTTACCCACCTATGTGTAGGCGGATTATGGACTTCTACACTCAAAGGTTCCACCCACGTTTCCACTTTTTATAACAGTGGAAAGTTGGAAACACTCAAAGGGGGCGAGTACACTTACAGATGGGGTGCTAGGCAGCTGGTAAAAAGACAAAGATGATTCCTCACTGGTGAATGGATAAACGAAATGTGGCATTTGCATACAAGGGAATAGTTTTCAGCAATAAAAAGGAACGAAGCTCTGACACGTGCTACCCCATGGATGAGCCTGGAAAGCGTTATGGAAAGAAGCCAGACACAAAGGACCATGTAGTATACGATTGCATTTATGTGACCTGCCCAGAGTAAGCAGAGCCATAGATTTATAGGTTAGCAGTTTCCTAGGGCTGGAGGAGAGGGTTTGTAGGGGAAATGGGAAATGACTACCTGTGAGTATAAGTCTTTTTATGGGTGGAGAGGATAAAAATGTTCTAAAATTGATTGTGATGATGCTCGGACAACCCTGTGAATATAGTTTTATATGTAAATTATTAAATACAAAGTTTATATTTTAAATGTGAATTTTATGGTATGTGAATTATATCCCAGCAAATGATTTAAAAAAATAATAATAAAAAGGTGATTTAGACCCCAGAGTGAAGAATAAGGATTTCTCAAACTCAACACCACGGGTCTTTTGAATTAGATGATTCTCTGTTGTGGGGCCGCCCTGTGTCTTGTAGGATGTTCGGCAGCCTCCCTGGCCCTCAAGAACCAGATACCAGTAGCACCCCTCTCCCAGTTGTGACAATGTCTCCTGGCATTGCCAGATGTTTCCTTTAAGGCAAAATTGCCATCGGTTGAAAACCACTGCTCCCAGAGTAACAGCTTTGCACAGAGCTGGGGAGAGGCACATTGGATGGGGTCAGGTCAATAAAGGGACCCAGAACGGCCTCCTGGGGAAAGGGCATAGAGAGAGAGAATATTACCTGTGGTATTGAGGAAGAAGCAAGGATAAGAGGGTGGCAGATCTGATGGAACATTTGGGAACATAAGGAGCCAGGGGGGTGTGAACAGTCATGGCGTGAAACATAGGGATGTACTTAACTCTAGAAAGAAGCAAAAAGTGACACAAGGAAGGAAATGAACCCCTAATCCTCTCTTTGGCTCTGCAGTAAATGGTTATGATAACGTCAACACCAGTGGCTGATGGCTATTGGGGTGATGAAGCAGAGGGAACACAAAAGGCTCTGTCATATAGGAGGTCAACACATAATGTCTGCAATGGCTCAGTCGCAAAATAAAGGGCCTCACAGATTTTATAGAAATGTGGGGGGAACTATCCATAAGAACTAAAAAGAGTTAAAAACTGCCTCCCCTGGAGGCTGGCTGGGCCAGGAGCTGTTCCTTCTTCTTATCGGCTTATCAGTATTATTTGATTTAAAACCCATATGCATATATTTGCTAAGATATTTTTTGAAGTAATGTTTTAAAAAGTGAACTACATTAAATATCCTGCTAAAGAAAAGTCCCCACAGTGTCCTAAGCAGGGGAAAAGCTTGGGAAACGCATGTGAATGTTCTAGGACTCTGGGCGGTGGGTTCATAGATACTTGTTATAATGTTAGGCTTTGCAACATGTATTTACTATAAATATATACTGAGTGTCTTATTAAAGTTTAATGAGGAATAATTATCCAAAATTATGTAAAAGAAGCAAAATTGATCTCATTTTTTACTTATTTTTTTTACAAGCATAGATGGTTAGAAGGATAAGTGTACAACCTGCATTTTAGGTGTGACTGTAGAGAGACAGAAATGTGGAAAAACAGACTGTAGAGTCAAAAGTCCCAGATATCGTCTGTTTGTTGTGGGATTGTAGGAGACTTAGATTTCTTTTTGCTTTTATTTTATTATTTTTTTTAATTTTCTGTTTTCTAAAATGACCATCTATTACTTGAGTAATACTCATAATACAAACACAGTGTCTCACCCTATTTCTTTTCGCTTTTATTTATTTTTTAAATTTTCTGTTTTCTAAAATGACCATCTATTACTTGAGTAATACTCATAATACAAACACAGTGTCTTACCCTGTCTAGATTGCTCTTTGCAACAGACAGCACTTTGGGGAGTAGGGAAGATGCCCGCTGGCTGTTTTAGGAGCTCTGTCCTTGGCGTGGGGGAAACTAACTCACCCATGGAACCCAACGAGCTTGCTCATTGCTTCCCTGGTAGAAAACAGAGCCCTCCTGGGGCCTGAAGTGCGATGTGCACTTTGTTCCACATGTTGTCAGGGCCAGTGGGTCCCACGCAGCTGCTGAGGCCTGCCTTTTTCTTCAGAACTTCTCTGGAGTATTTTAATCAGCAAAGATTTATTGCTCTATTAATACGGCTTATCTTTGGAGCCAGGGGATCTCGCCACACTGGCTAGTGGCTACTCTTGTGAAATGGCTCGCTAAGAGCTTAGCTTGTTTTGGCTTTGTTTACACCTCTTGTTTTGCGGTCGTGGTGGTGGTAAGGGGTGAATTATACCGAGGCCTCCTGAGGGTGGGGGGATTCCGGAAGTCCCCTAAAATTGGTTAGCGTGGACATGTCTATATTCCCATGGTGTATCTAACCAGTAGGGCCAGGATAGGTGTCTCTTGAGAGTAGCTCAAATATTTATTGTCGAGGCCCCCAGCGACCTAAGTCTCAGGCCATTGATTCTAGGCCCAAAGGGCTCAAGCTTCGGATTCCAGGCTGAGATTGTCATTCTCTCGCCAGACACCGGAATCGGGGCAAACTGAGCGACCTTGTAGCGGAACACCTGGACCACCTGCACTATCTCAATGACATCTTGATCATCAACTGTGAGTTTCTCAACGACGTGCTCACGGACCACCTGCTCAACAGACTCTTCCTGCCCCTCTACGTGTACTCACTGGAGAACCAGGACAAGGTGGGCCTGGGGGCCTGGCCTCACCACTCCTGTAGGCTGAAGGTCAAGCGGGGAAAACAGTCACCTTGAAAAGGGCTAAGCTTTGCAAGGGACCAAGGCTTTGAGCCTGAGAAAAAGTCCTTTCAAAACATTGGTTTTCGTTTCCTTTCCTTTTATTTCCTGAATTAGGAGAAGGTGGCAGGGAGAGAAAGAGAAAGTGTGTGTGTGTGTAGACTGCAAAACTGTAAAAGTGAATGAGAAAAGAACACTGACATCAGAATGAAACAGGAAACCTCTGCAAATTTAGGTTTTTGGCTTCTGTACATCTTTCTCTTGAGGTGTTCTCATCCCTGGTAACTTTTCTCTGGTAGTCGCCAGAGCTAATTGATTTGGAGAAGATCCAGCCAGCCACAAACCTTGCACAGAATGGGAGGGAAGGGAGGAAACACACTTAGGAAGAGCTCCCAGGGTGATGACTGCCCCCCTTGGCAGGCTTAGACTCCCTCGTGGGGAGAGTGCTGTTCTAGTGCGCATCCTCGGGTGTCCTCTTCCCTCTCTCAGGGATGCTGGTCCAGTGGGTCTGGGGTGGACCAGCTGTCTGCACAGTTAACCTGCCCCCAGGGGATTCTGAGCCAGTGGCTCTCAGCTTCCCCTGTGAGAAATGCTGCTTCAGGGAGGGAGACCTTCTGCCCTGTCCCAGAGTTAAGGGACAGAGGTCTTGGCAGGAGGAGGGACAGACCAGCTGGTTACTCTGCAGGAGCTTCAGCCTCTGCAGATGTGTCCCAAGGGGGTGTAGCTTTCTTTTTTGGAAACAGAAGATGGAGATTCTCACTGAAAAAGAGTACACAGAAGAAAATTGCAAGCCTAACTCGATCTAGCAGAGGCAGCTCTGGGAGGCAGACAGAAAGCATGGGAAGTGGAGTTTTCAGACCTGGGTTCAAATTCTGCCTCTTTTTCCTCACTGTGTGACCTTGGACAAGGCACTTAACCTTCCTGTGTGAGCTAGAGCTCATTGGACCTCAGTACAAATGAGGGGCTTTTCCCAAACTATAGCGACCATTCTCTCCCTGCCCCATTGTGCAAACTTTTGAGAATAGGCCTCCGGGGGCCTCTCTGGCCGGACCTGGCCTTGGGCTCTTAGTGCCCCAGCTGCGGGGAAATTAACATTCTTAGTAATTTAAAGAGACAGTTCTTCTTTTGGGTCCAGCCTCTAATCTGTGACTTACAGTGAAAGATATCTCAGGTGGAAAAATCGTGCTCTTGCAAATAGTATTGAATGGGGTTAGACTGAATTTCTTTTACAGAGTGGACTTTTGACTAAACCAGAACAGCCAGAACCGCTCAGGGGCCTGGAGGAAATCAGGGGATAGGGTGCCTCCTCTCCAGACAGACGGCTTTTGGCTGCATGTATTTTGCGCTGCTCACTTGTGTGACCGGATTTCTCTCTCTTTCCCATCAACTTTCACTAGGGAGGAGAACGGCCGAAAATCAGCCTGCCAGTTTCGCTCTATCTCCTGTCGCAGGTATGTTTGATCATTTGCCTGTGTCCCCAGCACATTTAGGGGGCCTTAGAACGCCCCCAGAAATGTTTCAGGTCACATTGCCTTGTCTTCTCTCTCAGTGTCCCCCATTTTGAAATAAAATAACCAACAAAGGAATGAGAGTTCTATTTTGTAGACACTGAGAGGAGGTGCTGGTGTCTTCTTCATGGTAGTAGATGGAAATTAACAAGAAATGGAAAATAAATCTAACCTGGCACTTAGGTAGTTGTTTTGCCATGGAGACTGGGGTTTCCAAGACAACCAAGGAGTGTTGTAAACACCCTGGGAATGCAGACTCCTGGGCCTTATTCGTGGAATTTTGAAATAAGCTCCAAACTGCAGGACCCGGTGTGTGCATTACACACAGCAACCCTGGGTTAACAAACTTTCCTTAATGAGGCTGTTTTTAAAGGTTTTATCCTGGTTCTAGTTCCCACATTACCTTCTGGAAGGTATCTTGTAACAGCCTCAGTTCCCAGATTTGTGTCTCGAGCCAATTTGTCTGCCTCCCCTCTTAAACAAGTGTGTTTCCTTCGTATAATTATGTAATATTTACAAGAAGGGAAAAACTCCATGGTGACCCAGTTACATAACTTTAAAAATATTTTTATTACAAGCAGTCCAGACTTTGAGGCCATCTCATTAGACTGTCAAATAGTCAAACGTTTGACCAGAGCTCTGTTCTCACTTCTGCAATGGCACAGGTATTTATTTGCTTTGCTGAGAGAATGTCCTTCTAACTCGGTCCCCGGGCCATTCTGAGTTTGAAGTGGGGCTGTCTGCCCTTGGCCTGAGGAGAAAGGCAGACCCAGTGGCTCTGCCCATCAGGAACTGTGGCGGCCCCCTTACTCTTTCTTCACCCCCAGAGCTGTGTTCTGGGGGCCCTGTTTGCTTGGAGCTCTGCACTGGCTCTGACTCCTTCTGAATGCCCCTCTGTGCGACGGAGCTCAGTGCAAACCCCAGCCTCTCCTGGCAGCTTTTACCGCCACCTCATTACGAATCCGCCAGCATCTCCCGCTTGGGATTCTGGGAGTCTGGCAGGACCTGAGCAGGCCAGATGCTCAACCACAGGAATCTCATGGAACACACCCTCAAGACTCTTCAGCTGTCGGAGCATTGCATGGCACGGTCTCCTCCCAGGAGCAAGGGGTCCGGCCATGCCACTTCTCTGAGAGCCCCTTTTTCTCCTTTCTTACTGAAGGACCTGTAGCTCAGACCCCTAGTTACTTGTTTTAGTATCTCACAGAAAGCAGAGCCTTTAGTGATGTCCTCCAGCTTGCGTGACAGAGCCCCCCTCTCCTGCATCCTCACGAAGCTTCATCGTAATGTTGCCTAAGTGTGTGAAAACCTCGAAGCAGGTATAAATCTTGTGTCCTTAAGCCCTATATCAAAACATATTTATAAATTATTTTACAAGCACAGCCACAAAGCCAAGAAAATTCACAGTAACATTAATTTAGTGTGACGGGATTTTGTCCTGGTGAAAGTAAACTGTCACTTGTAACGAGACTGTGGTTGAGACAGGCTGGCCCAGCTTTTCGAGCCCGGCCTGCGCGTACTTCCACGTACCATGCAGTGACTGGCTCTCCCCTCACTTGTCCCCATCCGGAGCCCAGAGAAGAATGAACCCTGTGTGTGTCCGCAGGCAAGAATCGGTTGGCCTTTGTCCGGTGGGCCTTGACAGATGCCCACTGAATGTTTGTGGCCTGACTAAAAGAATGAATAAATTAAGGTCACGCAAGGTACACAATAGGTGTTAATGGAATGAATGAACTCAGCATTGGGGTTTGTTTTGTGGTTAAGTGTGGCTGTAATTTGGCCATGATAACGATGAGAAAACTTAACCTTTCTCATCATCGTAATTGCCAGCAGTTGAATGCCTGCCACAGCCCTGGATGTAGGTGAACTCGTGATCATTCACTATAGTTTCTATGATTCTATGATAATAAATGTCACCCTGGTGTTTTAAAAACAGATGTGCTTTTCCCGCACCACCAGGTGAGTACCACATTTGGCTAGTCTGTCTATACCTTTCATTTGAATTATGTTTATTTTTTTGAACAATATATTTCCCTCTTCAAACAATGAAAAAGGACATACAAGGAAGATACAGGGTGCCCCTAACCTCTGAGGCACCCAGTCCCACTCCCTGGAGGCAGCCAGTGTTTCAGTTTCTGCCTTTACTTCTTTTTTTTTTTTTTACAATATTTATTTAAAAACTTTTTTTTTTAAGTTAAAAAGTTGAAGCAGATAAAGACCAAGTTTCCTTTCTGCTTTTGTTCAACCCCCTGATTTCCATCCCTAGAGACAACTATAGTTACAGGATTTTCCTCTGTCCTTCCGGAAACTTCTTTGCCAGGGGTTCTCACCTAGGGGAGATCTCACACCCCTTCTTCCCTCAGGGAACATTTGGCAATGCCTGGAGACATGTTTGGTTGTCATAACTGGGGTGGGGGGTGGTACTGGCATCTAGTGGGTGGAGACCAGAGATGCTGGCAAATACCCTACAATGTGTAGGACGGCCCCCAGCGAAGGACTGTGGCCAAGGTTGAGAAACGCCACGGCATGCATATAGAAGCACATGTAAATGTGTGTACACACCCTTTTTATACACAGGTAGTTGATAACCCCACTCTGTGCTACACCGGTTTGCCTTTACATTTTAAAGCAAAGCAGCGAGTGTGTCTGAACCAGCTTTGCAAGGCAGTTTTGAATACTCTGATTCCTGAAGCCGTTCCTCTGAGCGTTGGGCAGCAGGGCGGGGTAGCAGCGCCATCCCAGATGGCCCAGTGCCTTCTGATTTTGCATCCTGGCATGACTAGGTCTGTCTCTGGCTCGTGTGGCTTTTCTTTCCCAGTTTCCACACTTACCCATGCTGCCACGGAATCCTGGTGTGGCAAAGCCCACCGCAGGGCTCACTGTTTGCTCAAGTGGTGGGATCACTGTGTAGCCGACCCTTTGCCAAGTCCTTGATTGGAACAAGATTCGTGCCCCCTTCTTCCCGTATAACTAAAGCCTTGGGCTGGTGCCTTCTGGTCTTATCATAATCGAATTTGACACTGAGATGCCTGTGGGAAGGAAGGAGTGTGCTGGTTTGGCTGCTCCTTTCCCACGTTGCTTCACTTCAGCTGGATTTGGCCTCACCCAGCCATGAGGGACAGTTCACTTTTAATGCACTTCCTTCCGCTGAAGAGCAGCCAGCCAAATAGGCAACAGTCTGAATGAAGGAGGGGCCAGCCCTGAAAGGAGAAACGTGGAACTGGTGTCTCCTGAATGTGACCTATTCTTTGGATTTTAAATCACAGGGATTCCCGCTTAATACTGGACTTCTGTAGCCCAGACTTGCTGCAGGTCAAGGCAGAATGGTTGAAAGACTGCGTGCTTTAATGCATATCCCATTTGTTCTTTCTCACCAGGTCTTCCTAATCATACATCATGCACCCCTGGTGAACTCGTTAGCTGAAGTCATTCTGAACGGCGATCTGTCAGAGATGTATGCTAAGCCCGAACAGGATGTTCAGAGAAGTTGTGTAAGTCATTAGTGTTGGGGCTACTTCTCGTCCTTGATAAGAGGCCACGGGGCTCATTTTGGTAATCTCTGTGTTTCTTTAAAACCAGAAACCAACATTCTGCTTACAGCAATGATGATGCATAAGCTGGCCTGGAAACCTAATCAGAGTCTTGAAATGGGTACCTAGGAAAATCCGGGGGTCGGTACCAAGAGTGGATTCGTTGGTTGTGTGTTGTTGAACGTGGAACTGTGCCACTCTGGGCCTCAGACTGTGTATCCATGAGACACCGTAGTGGGGACAGAATGAGAGAGACCTTGTCTAAGGCACAAATAGCTGCAGAGGCTGGACCTGAAACGTCTGTGAAGATGTAGGCCCCATGTGAGAGCAGCGCAGAGTTGCTGGGACTGTGGCAAATTGGAGATTGTATGCATCCTTTGTGAGCAGTTGCTGTTCTGCCCCTGCCTGCAGTCATTCTGCAGGAATATGGATGCAGTATCGCCAAGTTTCTCTCGTTTTTCCGGAGAAGCTAGGATTCTGCATTTTGATGCAAAATCTCCCAAGTTTTCAGTGATCACCCAACTGTGGCCCACACAGCGCAAGTTTGCATTTTGTGCTCTGCTGAAGGAAAACGCTGGAAGACCAGCGAGGCTTTCCCAACGGGGCCCCTGTGTATCTTGCCTGCCCTCCACCTGTCCTCCAGCTTATGTGTCCTGAGCTGCAGGCGACCTCAGTGCTGGTCCAGCTCACTCTTTCCCCAGTGTGCCCCATGTTTCTGCCTTTGTACCTGTGTTCTTCCAAACCCAGTCCGGAAGGCCTTAGTGCCTGGTTCCCTCTTAGCAGAGATCTTACCGGCTTTCAGCAGCTTACGGCAGGCATCTTGTCTGTCATTGTATCCGCAGCAGCATGGCCTCGGCAGGCGTGTCTGAGATGAGTGCAGTGTTTTTCACAAAGGCAGTTTGTGAAGATGAGGGCTCTGGCTCTGTGGCCAAATTCTTGGGCACTAGCCACACAGGTAGCAGGCTGGCCACACCCAGGGGTAGTCTGCCCTGTCACCATATCTGAGTGAGTGGGTGGAGGGCCATCCTGTAGCATGAAAGGCCAGCACTGCATGGTGTACAATTACCAGAGGCCCCTGCCCTTCTGGTTTTTCTGGTGCATTATGGGTCAACTAGGTCATTTTGCTCTTTAAGGCAGCATTTGAGCCTCTGAAAAGGTTCCCAGAAACTTTCTGTCCTTGTTGGTGGTGGCGTTAGTTCAGCTGAATTGAATGGGGCCTTTTCATGGCCCCTGTCTGGCCCATCCCTTCTTTGATTCATTCAGCTAGTGTTTCTTAAGCCCTTTCTTTGGCTCTGGCATCATGCCAGTTCTGGGAATATACAAAATCCTAAAGAGTTTCTGTCGTTTTGGAGCCTTACGGTTCAGGAGAGACAGACGTTGATCAAATATACAAAGGGCTGTACTATCTTGAGTCTTGTAAGTGCTCTAAAGGGAAGGAGTAGTGTTCGATGAGAGGGTTTGACCTAGAGGTGACAGGGGTGACAAGTATTGAACAGGAAGGACTCCCCTCCTGGTCCGCGTCATGACAACACATGGCCAAGAAAATGCAGAGCTGACTTGGTGTTCATGGAGCCAGAGATATTTCTTTGCAGCATTCTTAAAATTCGCTTTTGCAGAACGAATGCAAGTGCTGAGTCAGCGGAATCGTCAGGACCTCCCAGAGCACTGAGGACCCGCTGATCAGTGGGCCACCTTGGGCGAGTTGTTTCACGCCATTTAGAAAACAGGGATCAAGCCCTGCTCTGGAGGGCAGTTGGTAAGGATGGGAAGGAAATATATAGGTGGCAGCCTGGCCCTCAGAGCTGTTTGGTTTGGTGTTCACAGTGTTTAAAAGGAAATTTGGGAAGTTCCACATGAAAACCCAGATTTCGGGATTGTCTTGAACAGTCAGAAGATCTGGTCCCCATTGTGCACGTTTCTGCGGGAAGCTTCTCAGTGGTGGCCTCCATCACATGAAGCGTGAGTTTGCCTTTAAATTTGCCTGGTCCCTACCCAGCCTGCTGCTGCTACCTCATACTCCATTTAGTGGCAACGTATCAGACTTTCTGTTGTCTCGTGCTCTCCAGAGAGCTGCTACGGCTTTGTCGTAGAATGTCTTCCTATGAGACACTCGCTGCTGAAGTGAGACTTGGCGTTCCAAGATGACCCCAGAGATCGTCAGGACATTGGGTTTTGCAGAAATAATCATACCCTTTCTCTAGTTTTCCCCCAATGGTCACATCTTGCAAAACTCAAGTACAGTACCACAAGCAGGATATTGACATCCATACATGGGGTTTACAATTGGAGCAAAAGCAAACTGCAAAAAGTTACTGGCGACCTCTCAGCTCAGGATACCCACTTCAGTCAAACCTTCTAATCAGAGGGAGCATTTAGATCTGTTCTTCCTCCCAGTGGCCTCTGCTTGGGATGAAGGTCGTGCCTCCAGTGTGACAGACATACAGACGCTTGTTGTGGGGGACGCCTGAACTGACAATGAGATTCTTTTGAATGTGGAAGGAATTGCCAGCCCTAGTGAAAGTGTCAGCTTTCTACTTCTGGGTTTTGCCTTACCTCAGTGCGAAATCAAAGTTTGTTGTATTCTGATGACGGCAGTTGAAATTTGGGAAGAGTGGAGGTGACTCTAATTTATGATTTGTTTGACAATAGTCCTGGTAAGATTTACCTTCCTTCCCTCTGAGCAAGAACAGTCTCCTGTTGTTTCCTGCCTGACTCGGATGTGGTTTGGTCATACTTGTTTTAAGTTTCTTGGTCTTTTTTAACCTACTTTCTCCTTCCCGTAATTTATAGATAAGTTACTGGTATTGCTTCATTTTACCAGCAGACCTTTCACAAAACCAAACCAAAATTGAAGAGAGAGAAGCAGAGAGGGGCAAGCAGAGTTATTTGAAAAGTCTGTAATTTAGGGTTAAATTTAAAACACATCAGCATGGTTAGGTAAATGCCTAATTGAAATTCGGCTGTGCATTAAAATCATATGGTTCTTTCTAAGGGATCATTCTTGCTAGAATTCTAATGCGCAGCAGATAGTGTTTCTTGCCAGGGAAATAGAATGAGAGAACACTAATTCTGAAACTGCTAACATCTCGTTACTTTTGCAAAGTGAACGTATAGATTAGATTATGGGATATGCCTCATGACCTGTAGGTACTTTTTTTTTTAAGTAGGGACTTTTTTCATCCTGGGTTTCTGTGGATAGTTTCCTTAGTTTTTGCATTCATTCATCCATTATTCAACAGAGATGCAGTGGTGCGCAGGGGAGACATGACCCCTGCCCTCCCCAGCCCCTCCCTGGGCTTCTTGTCCCCCGCGGGGACAGGGAATCGTGTCTCGGAGATGCCTGCATCGCCTGTGCCATCACGGGGCTTGCCAGAGAGGCTCAGGGGGCACTTACTGCAGGAATGAATGACTCGATGGCGAAGTGGTAGGGTCACAAGGGCCTTTGTGAGGTTCTTAATGACTCTCAGAACAGAAATAGCCTCAGGGCCTGACCCTCACATGCCACTTTCTCTTTGATCAGGGGCTGGCATCTCAGGCAGTGTGAGTGGGTTGGCTTGGTGCTGGTCCACATTCTCTGCCTTAAGAGGCGGTCTAGTGGAGTGGACTCTTCGGAGCCAACTGCCTGAGCCCCTCAGATCCGGGCTCCTTGTCTCACTACGTGTGTCTCAGGGCAAGTCAGTAAACCTTTCTTAGCCTCAGTTTCCTCACCTCTCTAATTAGAATGACAAACGTGGATTTTTGGAGAGAGTTAAATGCAGCATAAAGAGCTTCTTCCAAAACCTAGCAATCGTCAAGTTCTAAATATTAGATGTTATCGTTATCATGATCTTCGATTCTGAGCAGGCAGAGCAACCCCGTATCCCTACTTGAGACCTCCCTTCTTGGTACAATTAACATAGAGGCACACTCAGTGTGCCCCTTAGGGAGGCGCCTTATGACAAAGGCGCAGAGGGCCAAGTGTTAGCAACAATGACGACACAGTGACAGCGCTAATAGGAAGCATTTAGTGACAGTGGGATGAGCCCTCTATGCACTCCGTTCCCTCTGGCTGAGCCATCCCGATCCTATCTTTGGAAAGTGCAAACACTTAACCAGCACTTGTACGTTCACTTGGTTGGCTGGCTGTGAATTCAGAATGGGAACTGAATATTCGGGAGAATACCCTTGTCTGTCCTGAAATGCAGATGTCAGCCATCTCTCTGTAGGCAGCAGTTCAGCCAGTTGGGATGGTCTCCAGATGATTCTCTGGGGATCCGAAAGAGTGAGCGCACACCTATGAAATTAGCTGACAGTTCTGTGCGTGACACCTTGCCTTCCTGGCAGCTGGGCCTTCTGCTAGCAGAACACTCCGCGGGGACGTGGCCTGGGGAGCCAGTGACTGGGAAAGCAGCAGCCTGGCCTCTCTGGCCTGTCTTTGCAGAAGCCGAATCTGGCCTTGGGGACTCCAGCCGCTACTTCAGTGCTCTCTCCAAACCGAGCTTGAATCAGACGGCAGCCAAGCCTCCGGCGTAGCGAACGCAGCAGGCAGGATAGTCCCCCAGATTAGAGTTCCCCGACGTATTTCAGTGACCTTGACCTTACTCGCAACCTCTGGTTAATCAGTGCTGGTTCTGAAGGACACACATTCTTCTTCCTGAAAGTGATAATAGGCTTCGGGGAGAAGGTCGATTGTATCACCGAAGGAAAAAATAGACTTGTATAAACCAAGGGCCTTAACTGGCACTGTTGCAGGCGTTTCTACAAAAGAATCTGAGTCCATGTGTATTCTCCCTTTTTGCGGGGCATTGTGGTCTATCCTGTGATGCCTCATTGGGGTTACAGCTCCAAGGCACCACTGTCGCCTGCAGAGGTGTTGAGTGGGGCAGCGCTGGTTCACAGATAAGAGGACTGGACAGAATCAGAGAATCAGAGAATCCAGGGGGCAGCGTGTTACACATATCAAGTAAGGCATCGTTGTCGATGAGCGACCTCTTAGAAAGTCGCCTCTCCCTTCCCCACTGCAGCGGTGGGGCTGGACAACTGACCAAGGCGGTCCCATGGTGTGGAGGCTCACAGAGGGGCACCCTTCAGCCAGGGCTGCAGGTGACTGGACCCAAGGGGATGGGGGTGCTGTTCCCGATCCGGTGAGCCAGAGAAGAGCCAGGGTTTCTCAGAATGCTCACATCCCGGAGGAGCCAAAAGAGAGGAACAGAGTGGGCAAAGCGGGACTGGGGTGGAGAATTTCCGTGACTCAGACCCTAGCTGGCTTTTCTGTGTCTGCCCGGCAGCATGACACAGAAAGGGCTGGGGTTGGCCACAAGGCTGGAGACAACTCTGGGTGTGAGGTAGTGTCACGCCCCTGCCGAATGAGTCTGCCCTGAGACTAGTCCTTATTGAACCACTGGTGACTTCTGCCAGGTTTCTGCTAAAATCAGGAAAATCGAGGATGGGGTCAGAAAAACGAGACACCACCAGTGCTGGTGTAGGCTCTGTCCTGGGGCTTTGTTAGTTTTCATCCATCGCCTGATATCCTTGGGCATTTGAGGTTTTTAACCAGACTCTTGAGTTCCTTAAAGATGGATCAGCATTATTTATTCATCTATTCAACAAATAATTATTGGGCTAATATCAGGTGCTGTTCTAAGCACAGCAGATAACACCAGGGAACAAAACAAAGACTCCTGACCTGTGGGAGCTTCTATTGTGTTGGGAGTTGAGAGAGGAACAATAAAACTCTTAGTAAATATTGCATTTAAGAACGTAGAAAGGCAGCAGTAGGGAAGCAGAGAAGGGAGAGGGGGCAGTGCTAGGCGGCTTGGGTGGGATGCAGTTCTGCACAGGGTGGCAAGGCTGGGCTTCATTGGGAAGGTGACATTTGAGTATAGATGTGAAGGAAGTGAGGGAGTGAATCATGCACATATCTGCGGGGAAGAATATTTTGGCCAGCAAGAGCCAGTGCAAAGGCCCTGAGGCAGCAGCCTGCCCAGTGTGTCGGAGCAATAGCAAGGAGAAGTAGGAAGGCGAATGAGGGTCCATGGCATGTAGCACTTTGCGAGGCATTGGCAGACTTGGGAGTTTTCACTGAGAGAAGTGGGAAATGTCTTAACCTCTCTGTCCCCAGAGTTTAGTGTGGTTCCTGCAGGAAACATCGATTGTCTCAAAATAACGAATCTCAATGAGGGAATTGAGCACTGTGTCTCTAATGAGCAAAGAGATCCGGGTCGGTCAGTGCCGAAGTCCTCCGGCCAGGAACCCTGGTTTTGCTTGGGGTGCTTTGCCTGACGGGAAGCTAGGGGCCGCACGTAAGTGAGAACAGGGCTTCTCTGTCCTATCCCCTTTCCTGGTGCTTCAGCGATTTAGTGACAGCGGGCCGGGAGGGGAGTGGCATGTCACTCATCGCCTGACTGAGGACGATAGACATGGCAGGTGGGTACAGCTCATCCCAGGAGATGGTCAGTGAAGTTTTCCAGCGAGTTCTGAAGCCATGCTGGCCTGAGGATGGCTGCCCGCTGCCCACCCACCGAGATGCTCCTAACCTGCCCCCAGGGGACTTTCCTGGTAACCTCCAACCAGGCACAGGGACAGGTTCTCGAGAGCTGCACGAGCAAAGAGAAGGAAAAAGAAAAGCACGTTAGTTCCCTTGGATGATATTGTTCGGTGACTTGCCTCTGGACGGGTCACTCCCTGGTACGAGCGGTGCCCAGCTGTTGGACACTTGCTGCGTGCGAGGCTGGAGGGTCTGCTCCCCTTTCCTTCTCCCTCCCCCTGCAGGGGTTTCTGGAGCACCCATACCTTCCGGGCTGGCCTCAGGGAACACAGGATGACCAAGACAGGTGAAATCCCCTGTCCTGATATTCTGGGCTGGGGAACCAGCAAACAGGCTCGTCAACACAGACTTAAAACCAGATCTGGGAAGAAAGAGGAAACAGGCTCAGGAGGCGATGGTGAAGGAAGCCCTCCCTGTAGAGATGACATTAGATGCGAGGGCTGAAGGATGAGGAGCTCGCTCACCCCGATGAGAGTTGGGGGGTGGGTTGGGGGCAAGGATTGTGATGGTCAGGGCGTGTCATGTGGTGCGTCAGAGCCCTCAGTGGGAAGGAGCAGCCGTCTGGGGGATCAGAGAGGCCAGCATGGGAGAAATGTGCTGGGTCAGTGGGAGAGGGGGCATTTTCCATGTTGGAGGAGAGGAACCTGCGAGTGCTTCTCCATCTCATTTAAGATGCATCATAACCCAGAGGGTGGGGTCGTGTTATCTCGCACTCTCCGGGGCAGGGAACCGATGCTCCCAGAGCATAAGTAAGTGATCATTCTGTTGTCACCCAGTTGCAGGGGACTGCAGGTGTCTAGCCCCGAATCTTCATGCTGTTTCTGTTTTGTGTCCTTATGTCACCATCTGCAATCATAGTCACTTCCAGTTTAGCATGAGATGTAGGGGACCTAATATTTTGGGTGCTTGAGGGTCACCAATCTTTCAAGGTCCATTTTCTTTTTTTCACAAAACAAAATATAGTAAAATACTCTTCCTAAGGAAATACCAAATAAGTGCATGATATGTCATTATTTAATGGAAAAGTATATTTTATTTTGCATGAGCATCAAACATGCCTCTTCAGTCATAAATATCTTGCAGTTAATTCATCCCACAAGCATTCATTAGCTCCTGATTGATTGCCAGGTATGGCATTGTGGGGGACAGAGAGGATGACCTGGGGTGGAGAAGGCCGGGTGGTGGGGCCGGTCTCCTACAGACCCAGCAGCACCCTAGAGGTCGCTGTCCAGGAAGTCACAGCCCTGTCTTGTTGTTCCCTGCTGCTCCCCACAAGAGTGCTGAGCGAGCGTGGGGTGCACGTCTTCTGAGCTCAGTTCATTCCGATTCCAGATAAATGGGCATTGCCTTGGTTTATGCCTCTGTAGCTGCAATGCTCCTTGATAACTGGCCGATTCGTGGGGAAGAATTGCCGTGCTCCTCTCATTAATGGAAGTGGCCTGTTACCTCTTCGTGTTTCTCCCTCACTGGGTTTTATTTTCCCCGTGAAATTTGGCAGCGTTGCCCAGACGCCTCACTGATGTGGCTGCGACGGGCCGGGAGGGGAGCGGTGTGTCACTCACTGCCTGACTGAGGATGACACGTGGTGGGCTCTGGTTCCGCAGCCCCACGTTACTCAGGGTTTGGCACGCAACACTCGCCCCCTTACCTCACCCTGGAGTTGTTTCGGTCTCATGTTTGCTTGCTGGTCACCTCATCCTGCAATGAGAAGAGGCTCGCTCTGCAGCAGTTATCGGCCCGTTTTCCTCTGCAGCCAGTTGCAAAGCCACGTACTGTGATGCTGTTGGTGATGCTATGCTCGGTGTAAATCTGGGCCACCGTGACCTCCTGTGATGTTGGGAGCTTTGTGTATGTGAGGCAAAATGGGAAACAGTTACGTATTATGGCTAGCCATAATGATCGTCAGGTCAGAGGGCCACCTGACGAGTGATGGGTAAACTGTCTCTGGGCTTTTGTTCCACAGGGCTGGCTACCTGCTTCTCCAGTTAGTGTGACAGTGCAATGCCTTTACACCGATCCTTCAGGGGGCTGGCCCCACACTGGGGGAGGCTCAGCAGTGCTTGCTGAAGGGAATGGAGGTTTGAGCAGTGCAGCAGAGTGGTTGAGCACAGGGGCAGTGAAGCTAGACTTCCTGGGTTCAAATCCTAGCTCTGCCTCTCACTAGCCGGTGACCTTGGGCAGGTTCCTCACTCTCTATAGCTCCTGGCCCCATTCAATTGTTTGGAGCAGCAGTCCCCAACCTGTGTGACACCAGGGACTGGTGCTCCTATGAGAATCTAATGCCTGAGGATCTGAGGTGGAGCTGAGGCGGTGATGCTAGCGCTAGGAAGTGGCTGCGAATACAGATGAAACTTCACTCCCTTGCCTGCTGCTCACCTCCTGCTGTGTGGCCCAGGGATTGGGGACCCCTGGTTTGGAGGATAAAGTAAGTCCATGTATGTAAAGTGCTCAGAGCAGTGCTGGGCGCCTTGCAGATGCTCACTGGGTATTACGGTTGTTATTACCTGGAAAAGGTGACAAAAGAGTGTGCTACCTCTAGGCACCCCACAGCAGCCCTGGGGGTGGAAGCCGAGGCCCAGAGAGGAGGAAGTAGTGAGCAGCGCAGCCAGGACTCACACCAAGTTGAGTAAGACACCGAGCCCCAGGCTCTGGCTGCTCCCATGTCCCTGTGGATCCTGCCTGCCCTGCCTTTGTGCTGTGCACCCCACCAGTCCCCACCCCTGAGGCTGGAGGATGTAGGGAGTGGCCAGGGTCCCAGGAACACTTCGGAGAGGCTGAGTCTAGATCACTAACAAACCAGAAAGCCAGCAAAAAGTAAGTTGCCGGGAGCTAGGGAGTCAAGTTTAAAACAGAGTGTGATTGTTTCTTAAAGTTAGCCCTTCCCCTGCCATCTCTTCCATGCCAGTGAGCTGTTTGCCAGAGGGTCGAAGGCGAACAAATATTTCTAGAGTCACCCGTTTGTGGCCAGCAGTATGCCAGGCATTTTTGCAGTCAGGATCTCATTTCGGCCCCATGGAAGCATATGATGGATGCTATGGACCCTGTTTTGCAGATGAGGAAACCGAGGCTCATTCGGTCAGGGTCACTCGGCCAGTAAGTGGGTGTGAGGTCTGGCCTCACCTCTGCTCTTGCGTTGGGCCCATTTCTGTGAGTTCATATGGCTGCCTCCTTTCTTGGGGAAAAACTTTTTCATAGTTCTCAAATCCCTTCACAGAGCTGTTGGAACAAAAGGATTCTAGTTGCTCTCTCAAAAGGTGAGTGGGCTAGGCCCGGGAGAGCCTGCAGGTGAGCTTTCTTAGCTTTGTTATGACTGCCTCTCCAGATCCAGACAATTCTGGGGCCATGTCATATGTCCTGTCTCTTTCTTGCCCCCTTTAGCCACCAATCTCTTTTTCCCTCATTTCCTTCTCAACCAAGATTCTTCCTGGTGTCCCCATGTTCCTTGTCCTGGCCACTCTCCCACCCCTTCCTTCTCCCCTCCCCCTCCCCACTGCACCACTGAAACACACTCAGCAGGCAGTGTGACTAGTAGGGCGCTGCGGCGAGGGCACCCCGTGAGCATCATGGGCTCCTTCATGACCGGCTGGCTGGAGAGGCCGCCCGGTTGGCCCAGCTCCGCCCCCTGACTTCCCATGTTCATGCTGCTGCCTGTGGACCTGGCCAAGCACGTTGTGTCCCAGGCACAGCTGCTGTCACCTTCTAAGCTCCCCTGACCCCTAGTCTGGCACAGTTCCCACTCTGTGCTGCCGGTGTCCTCTTCCTCCTGCTTGTCTTGTGGGACGCACAGCAGGACATTGCCTGCTCCCAGCTGGACTGCGAGTGCTGTGAAGGTGTGACCTTGGCTTCCTCGCTCTCAGCCCAGCGCTTGATGTCTCATCGGGGCTCCGGGAAGGACTGGGTCAGCCCCCAGTTGCCTCCTAGCTTGTATTTCGGGCACTGTGACAGTCTGACTTTACTGAAAATAAAGTCTAGGGAAAAAAAATTATTTTTTTGAGATAATAAACTGCATAAAAGTGGAGTATTTTAGGTGTACCACTTGATGGCTTTGTACCTATGATTATGTTTATGTGTAATTCAGGTGAAGACAGAAAGTATTTCAGGCATCCCATACAGATCCTTCTCAGTCTCTAACCAACTACAACCCCCACAACCCCTCCCCCCAGCTGATCACCATTCTGACCTCCAGAGGTGCCCTTTTAAAGGTATTTTTTAAATTGTGGTGAAATACATTTAACGAATAACATTTACGATGGATTAACCATGTTTAAGTACACAGTTCAGTGGCATTAGTACATTCTTTCCAAGTGGTCTTTCCATTTAAATGGCACTGGTCGTGCTTTCTTGGATAAAACAACTGAATGATACAGAAGCAGCTAGAGTAGAAAGTGAAAGTTCCCCCAACCTCAGTATCTTCCTCAGAAGGAACCACTGTTTTCAGTTTGTGTATCCTCCCAGACCTTGCTCGATGTACCGTCATGCAAATATCTATCAGCACAGGAAAACGCGAGATACGTGCACATGTTTTAAATGGATAGTTTTGGTTTTTAACTGTAAACAGAATCCTTGATTGGTTGATTAATTGATTGATTGATGGCAACTACCCTTTTCAAGTGCAGTCTTCTGTGTCTGGCCTAAGCGAAGCAAGCCAGGCCTAGTGGAGGACGTTTGTTTTGACATTGTGGCATCAGTGATGTGCGTTTCTGTCCTTCCTTCTGACCCCTTACTCCAGACCCCTTCTCATTGTCCTCGCAGAGTCAGCTCTCCGATCCCACAGCCCCTAAGAGGCCTTAGTTATTGTTGATCTCTGGGAAATTACCTTGAGCATTTAACTTTAGAGCAAGGCCCAAAGCCTTAGTTTGGAGGGGTGACAGCTAGTGGAAGGTGTCATTAACCAGCAAGCAGTGACAGACAACTTAGGGAGCAGTTAAGCCCTTGGGCCACCCCTGAAATCACATTGCTGGCCTTTAGCTGCCCCTGACCCCAGTCAGCCTAAATGTCCAGCCAGAGCCCACGGCTCTCACCCTGCATCCCCGGCTTGGGTACCGGGCAGAATGTCTGTGAATCGAGGAGGGCCCCGGATCTCCATGCTCCTGCGGCTCAGGCTCCAGGTCCCTGGGAGGTGAGCCCTCAGTCAAACCCCTCCTGCAACATTTGGGAAACAGACCATGCTTGCAGAATGCTTTTCTCTGGGGCGCACGTGGTGTGCTTTCTTTATGAGAAGGAAAACCCGACCCTTCTGATTTTTGACTCTGACTTGGGCTTCACAACTTCCGGTTAGTTTCATCACACTTGCTCTCCCACTGTGCTACGGTCAGCTCCTGACTGTCAGGCAGTCAGGCAACGTGTGTCTTCTCTTCTTTCCTTTCCTTCTTTGTTATTCTCTGCTTCATTTTGGATACAGTGTGGTACGGCCAGCCCTGAATTCACTCAGCACCCCGTCTCATCAAGGCCCTGCCTTCTGTAGGCACCTGGTTTAGTGTCAAGAGCACAGTGGACTGGGCCCTTCTCCTGGGGGCTTTGCACCTGGGACATCTGGGATTGTCCAGCATGACAGAGATTCCTGAGAGGCTTGCAGTCAGAAGGCTCTGAGCAGAAGAGCAGGAATGATCTCGAATCTCTGCCCGCGTTTCCCAGCCAAGCCCTATCAGTTTCTCCGTGTTAACTGTGAGATTTTGATGATGTTCATGTAAGAAAAAAATTAGATTTTTTCAATATGGAAGAAAAGAGGGAAAAGCAAGTCCGTAGTTCCAATGTCCAAATGATCCTTGTTGAATTGTTTAAAATGTCAGTGTGCGTACATGATTAGAAATTTCAAACCCAATGGAAAAATTTAGAAATGAAAAATTGTAAGTATGCTTGGTGGGTGTACACCCACCCAAAGATGAAATACCAATATGTTCTTGTGTAGCTTTCCAGGAAAAATTGTGTTAATACCATCATGTGGAGCCTTTGAAAGCTTTACCGAAAAGGGACCCTGCCGTGTTCCCTGTTCTTGCTTTTTTCATCCTGGTGCTGTTTCTGTATCAGTATCGCTAGATATATATAAAAAAAAGATCTGTCTTTTTAACATCTGTGTGGATTCCCACTCTGTGGACAGACCATAATTAACTGCTCCCCTGTTGATGGACATCTAGGTTATTTCCAGCTGTTACTGGGTAGGTTGCGTTTTAAAGGTTTGAAATTTCCCCAGCAAACATGCTTTCCCTTCTTCACTCCCAAGCACCTGATCACTGGGAAAAGCAGATCCCTTGGGAAAGTTTTGAAATTCATTTTCACAGTTGATTTTTTTTTTTTTTTTAATGTAGAAAGGGAAAAGAAAGTGACTGTCCTTCATACGCTGGCTGCTTACTGTATCGCCAGGTTCTGAAGGAACGTTATGTCTTTGATTTCATACAGTTCTAGGTCCGAGTTGCTTATCCTGTGTGTTAGACGAGGGGCCTGAAGCTCAGAGGGGCTCCACGGCTCAGGTGGCGTGCAGCTCGGGTTCACACAGCTCCACCCGCCCTGGACTCTGTGCACCGTTTCCCTTCCCATCGTTCTGTCCGTTGTTCTGTACATCTGAGTCCACACAGCTCAGGGGGAGGTTTCTACATCCATCCTTGTGAATTTGCTCGTAGCTTCTAACTGGGCGGTGTTTTGCTCCACGTTGGGTCTCAGTTTTCTGTTTCTGAAAGCTTTGATTGTGTAATGGCTCATCCTAACACTCACTGGGATACGTGGTGATCGGAGGAAGCGGTCACTTATCTAGGAGCCCTAACTTTTAGCAGGGCCGGGTACCTCAGGAGAAGATGCGGTGGGGATCCGGGGCTGCCTGCGTCCCATCACAGCATCCTGAGCAGAATCTGATGGATGCCGTCTGTCAGGCAGTGGACACTCAGAAGGCTTCCATCTCGGCTCTTGGGGGTTGGCGTCTGTAATGCGCTCGCTGGGTTTCCTGGGCACTAGAATTAGATCTTAATTCATCTGTCATTTCTGTGGTTGAATAATTCTGAGTGGGTAAATAAAAATAAATGTTCGAATTTGGATGCTAATTTAGCTTTCAATTACATTTTGTTTTGAGCGTTATTGAAATTAATTTGTGTTTTTTTGAACACATTTTCCTTATTGGCAAGGTACGGTGGCCCCCCGGAATACAATTGGTGGTTGTTTGGGGTAAATTCAGAAGATGGATAAATTATATCAAGATAATGGAATAGTTTACTTTAAAACTTTCTCCTTCTTTAATGATAAAATGATGTCTGAACATCATCCAGACCCTGGAAAGAGAAAAACACTTCAGTCAGAATCCTGTCCCAAATAAATCAGACAGTTTTCTTTTGTCTCTGCTTCTTTCTAATCTGTTTGCATGTAAATACTTTTTGAGAGTACTAATTATAGAACTGAGTTTGAGCTCTGGTGAAGCACTGTTATTTTAGGAAGAGCTTGAGCTTCAGGATTGGGCAGGCTTTTACTAAAATTCTGACTCTGCTGCTCAGCAGCTGTGTGACATTGGCAAGTCACCTAACACTTCTGAGTTTTCTCATCTATAAAATGAGACTGATAATCCTTATATCTCCTGGTTGTTATAAGGACTGAAATACAGCCCTGTTTTTAACAGGCCTTCTTCATTTCTCTTAGAAGCCTTCTGACTTTTTAGGAAAAAACTTCTTCCTTTGGGACAAGCTTCCCTTGGGGGTGAGCTTTATCACTGATACTTGCTAGGCACCCCCTTCTAAGGAGAGCCAGCATTTAGCTGTATCTTTGCTTTTCTTTTATGTTATTTATTTTTATAATAGCAAGGTACACTGGTGTTCCATTTCTTGTGCTATACAGTTTCATTCATTCATTCATTCATTCATTCATTTATATTATTATGGTGACATTGGTTAATGAAATCCAGTAAGTTTCAGGTATACAGTTCAACAGTAAGTCATATATATTTTGCATTGTATGTTCACCGCCCATAGTTAGATTTCTTTCTGTCGCCACATATTTGACCCCTTTACCCCATCTACATCCCCCCTCCCCATCCCCCCATCCTCTTGTAACCACCAATCTATTGTCCACATCACGAGTCTGTTTGTCACATTTGTTTGTTGCTTTTAGGTTTATATCCCACATATAAGTGATATCATGTGGTTTCCAACTTTTTCTGTTTGGCTTATTTCGCTTTGCATGATTATCTCAATGTCCATTCATGTTGTCACAAATAGCAGTATTTCATCTCTTCTTATGGCTGAGTACTATTCCTTTGTATATATGTACCACAGCTTCTTTATACAATTATCTGTTGTGAGACACTTCAGTTGCTTCCATGTCCTGGCCACTGTGAATAATGTTGCTATGAACATTGGTGTGCAAACATCTTTTTGGATATATGTTTTCAAGTCTTTGGGGGGAAATACCCAGTAGAGGGATTGCTAAATCATATGGTAGATCAATTCTTAGTTTTTTGAGGAACCTCCATGCTGTTTTCCATGGTGGCTGTACCAATTTGCAGTCCCACCAGCAGTGTATGAGAGTTTCTTTTTCCTCCACATCCTCGCTAACACTAGTTATTACTTGTCCTGTTGATAACAGCCATTCCAACAGGTGTTGGATAGTATCTCATTATTGTTTTGATTTGCATTTTCCTAATAGCTAGCAATGTTTAGCATCTTTTCATATATTTGTTGGCTATTTGTAGGTACTCTAGGGAGAAGTGTCTCTTCCGGTCCTCTACCCATTTTTTTAATTGGATTATTTTTTGTTGGTGGTGGTGTTATTGAGTTGTATATTTTGGATATTAGGCCCTTATCGGAGGCATTGCTGGCAAATATATTTTCCCATTTGTATGGTTGTCTCTTTACCTTGTTGATGTCTTCTTTTACTGTTGCAGAAACTTTTTAGTTTGTTGTAGTCCCATTTATAAAATGAATTTATCTAGATTAGAATAACATCAGTGTGCTATAGTTAAGACATTAAATGTGAAGATGGTATATGTGTTCGAATCCTAGCTCTTCCACCTTCTGGCTGTGTGACCTTGGGTGGATCATTTATTGTCTGTGAACTTCAGTTTCCTCATCTGTAAAATGAGGATAATAACAGCACTATCTCACAGGTCATAAAGTTTAAGTGAGAATATAGTCAAGAGCCCTTAGAACAGCATCTGGTACATAAAAAGTACCATAAAGTGTTAACCAGAAGTCTGTATCTTATGCAAATGACTTGCCTTTGGGAAGTGGGGAGCTGGTGTTGGTGAAGTAGGAAGTTTCTGACTTTGGATGGAGGGCAGGAAAAGGGAGCTGGTGCTGTTGTCTTGATTATTTAATAATGATGATGTTAATGATAATAATAATTGCAAGAAAGGTGATAGCATTTGTTGTTTCAGAAATGAATTTTTTGGGCAGTGTGATGGGATCCGGTGAGGTACCAAGGTTCAAATCTGTCTGTTGTCTTGGTTCAACTTTCCCAGGCCAAGCCCAGCATTCGGTGCTTCATTAAACCCTCCGAGTCGCTCGAGCGGTCCCTTGAGATGAACAAGCACAAAGGCAAGCGGCGGGTGCAAAAGAGACCCAACTACAAAAATGTTGGGGAGGAAGAAGACGAGGAGAAAGGGCCCGCTGAGGATGCCCAAGACGACGCCGAGAAGTCTAAAGGTACAGAGGGTGGTTCAAAAGGCATCAGGACGAGTGGGGAGAATGAAGGTGAGTGCGCTGCGAGCCAGGCTGTCATTTGTGTCTGGTCCCCTCTTGTGTGTCAGCCGGTGCTTCTCTCCATTCCCGACACCTGTGTACCTCACTCTGTACAGCCCAGCCACTTGGAGGCAGAGCTGGTACAAGGCCTGCCCTCACCAGATGGGTAACCCGGAGTTGGGTTCTTTAACCTTAACCCATGCCTCAGTTTCCCCATCTGTAAAAAGAGGGTAACAAGTAGTATTTACTTTTTTATTACAAGAATTAAATGAGTTAATACATGTAATATGCTCAGCACAGTAGCTGGCCATGTCACAAGTATTTGCCGCTATTGCTGCTGCTGTTACTGCTATTATTATCATCGTCTTTAACATCATCACTATTCTTAATATTCCTGATAACTTGGGATTATGATTTTTGACAGCATTCATTATTTCCATTGCACTGCAGGAAGGAGGGGGGTCAATGTTTAATGAACTTAAACATTGCTTTCGATAAGACTGGGTTTTTTTGGGAATCAAATAAACAACTATAATCCCCTAGGTTCTTATATTAATATTTTTTAGAAGTCCTGTCTGTTTAGAGTGAGGTACATTTGTGTTTGGTGCCTGTGTGCTCAATAAGACTAGTTTCTTTTTTGCCTTTGTCAGAAATGATTCTATTTTATTTTTCACCTCCCTCTCATTTAGATGCTAAGACTTTCTCAGTCTGAGAGCATGGTCTGCTCTGGGATTAAGCAAATTTAAACCGTCCAGTTCCTTGTGTCATGGGCTGGGCACACAGCCACACAGAAAGGGTCCCTGGCCATGGCCCCAGGCACTTAGGGTGAAGGAAGGTGATGGGGTATAAGTGGGATGGGGGCTCTGCTTGCTGGGCACGAGCTCCCACCACACCTCCTAGGACAGACACTGGCTCTCCTCAGCTCTAGACTGTGATGTGCTGGAGTTGTGGGGAGCACTTCCTACCAGCCATCCTCCTGAGTCCTGGCTCGCAGAGGCTGCTCTGAAGCCAGCTCTCCCTACCCCATCAGCCTGGACCTTGTGAGCCCCCAGTCCCGGGCATCCGAAGCTGGGAAACAGAGCGCCTCAGTACATCAGTGACTGCGAGCTCATTTATTTGGGGGCGTTAGCTGCAACTGTGCTGTCCAAACCACTCCCACCCTGTCCCCTTCCAGCTGGCCTCTTTCTGATTCTTGGCGGTTCTCAGTGAATGTCACGAACACATTTTGATAAGTATCCCCAAAGCATCTCTCTGGTGCCACCCAGCCCTCTTTTTGAGGCTGGGATCTCCAGTATACTTTTATTTCTGCTCCAAGTGTGGGGTAAACATTTTGGTTTAGGAATTCTCTTTTGACTCAGAAAACCTTTGCCATCAAATATCACTTTGGTGGTGGGGGCGGGGCAAGGGCAAACACGAGGGAAGCCATACTTGTTTGCTTATTTGGATCGTTTGAAATTTTTTTTTTTTTAACTCAGGAGAAAATTGTCTGCTTAAACCCTAGGTTTAGCTGTCTTATAGTCACATGACGGGGGAAACGGCAATTTTACCCCATTTTGTACACTGTGTTCTTGTCGATTTTGTTTTGGAAAGATGCTACCTCTTTCATTCCAATCCTTTTAAGGGCTGCTCTCTAACCAGTCCTGGGCCGTGACTAACCGTGGTATGGACAGGGCAGGCTTGGCCTCAAGCACACAACCAAATGAGTCAGCCAGGCGGCCCAGGCCTGTGCATGGGGGCTTCCGTGGCTGGGCAAGGCTGCCGTTCCAGCTCACTCCTGGGGTTGGAGTAGGCACTCCCGCACGCCCAGCCCACCTGCTCTGTGCCGGGGGCAGCGGGAGGAATGGTTACCAGCTTCCAGAAACCTGTTTTCCAGGCGATCGCTTGGCCAGCTTGTGCCAGACGGGGCCCAGGAATTCCCCAAGGCTCTGCTTGGACTGCTGGTGCCGACTTCGAAGCCCAGTTGAGCCCAGCTCTCAGCGAGGCCCTCCGCATTTTGGTGCCTTACTGTTTTCGAGAACTCGCATTGGCCTTCCCACCCAGCTCCTCATGAAAAAAATACAACTTTCACAGGCCCATCTAGCAGAGACACCTGACTGGGCAGCAGAAGTTGTATTTGGAGCTTTTTGAATCACATATTTGATCTCTTAGTTATTCTTCTATTTGAAGGCGTGGCTGGTGGGTGTTCCCTCCTTAGACTGTCTCTCTGTTTGGGTAAAACCACACAGCTGTTCATTCCTGTGACTTGGAACGGTGTCAGGCACATTTTCTCATTCAGTTTCAGGCCAGAGGACAATGTAGATGGAGAGGTGCCTGGCAGACGGGAGACCTGACTTGCAGGCTTGCACCCTGTCTTGATGTCCAGTTTTACTGAGGGATGGATGGATGGTCTCCTCAAGTCTGGGCCTCATTTTCCCTTCTGGAAATGATGCGTATAGAAAATATCATTCATGTGATGACCTTTTCTTGTTTTTGTTTTTTAACGAGGACATGTTAGGAGTCTTGAGTTTGTAAGATTTAGAAATTCAACTCAGATTGGCTTAAGCAAAAAGGGTAATTATTGTTCCTGTAACTGAGAGGCTCAGGCAGGGCTAAAGCCAGGTGCAGAGATGACTGTCGACAATGCCAGGCTCGCCTCCTGCCAACTTACCACCCAGTGGAGAGGGAGCTGCCCCTTCTCTCTGGCTGCAGCTGAAGTCCGGGGACCGATACTTGTCAGTGCCAAAGGGCCTGGCTTGCCTATCGCTGGAGAGGCATGTTCTGTGCTGACTAGCCAGGCCTCGGTCACACGTCTGCCCTGCAGTGACTCCCTCAGTAAAAAATGAGATGCATTCGTTAGAAGAAAGAGGGGGCACAGATGCTGGGCCAGCAGAAACAAGATGCTAGCCTAGAAAGCCACACTATTTCTACTGCTCCCATCCTCTGAAGGCCATCTTCTCCCTTCCGGTTTGAGGTAGATAAGTGGCTATTTTCTTCTCTAGCAAGCATCCTGCATTGTCTCTGGATCTAAGTGTTTGCTGCCAGAACGGTTGTAACAGACAGGCACAGGTGACTTTTCAGTAAAGAGAGGCTGGCATCAGTTACCTTCTGCCTTCCCTGCCATCCCCATGTTAGTGCCGAGCTCTTCAAAAGGCAGCCTAAAGCGCAGGAGTGAAGAGGCATGTGGTTACAAGTCACAATTTTGCCATGACCTGATTTGAATGTGGCATTAACATGTTTTTTTCTACAAATGCGGCACCCAAAACTCACACCTCCTCCACATTTAAGCCCAGACGAGGAAGTCGTGTGAAATGAATATGCAGCCCTGGACCTCCCCATTCCCATCCCCGGTTTGCAGAGAAATTCGCTCTGCTTCAGTGTGACGGGCAACTCATTCTGAAACCAAGAAAATCACAGGGCCCCTAAATTTTCATAAATTGAATACCGGAGAGAAGACAAGGGGTGCCCTCGCCCCACAGCCGGAGCAGTGTTCACTGGATGTGCGTCCCTGTCCCAGCCTGCTCCTCGGTCTGAAAGGGCATTCATCTCTTTTGGATTCACTTAGAGCAGTAACTTAATAAACATGCCTGAGACAAGAGAATCAATCATCTGAACTTCTTGTTTGAAAAATAGGGTTTGGTTTCTGTGTTTTCCCTGTGGAGAAAGTAGATACCAGTTTAACGGCCTGACCGTCAAAGCCTGCTCTTGTCTTGGAATCCCTTGGAATCCCAGCAAGGGCATGGAGTGCAGGTGACAGCACTGACTCTGAACCTACCAGGTCAGCTGGGAGTTTGAAGCTCCAGCTTTGCTTTTTTTCTTTTTTTCTTTTTTTTTTGAAGTCTTTTCTACTGACATGAAATGGAACCTGGTCTCATAGCTGACGCCTATTGTAAAATCACAGTAGACCCCAGGCCCAGCAGAGTTCCCTGACTGGGGTAACCCTGGGACTAGCCATCAGGAGGTTGGGGTCTGAATCCCAGACCTGTGGGTCTGCCCTGAGCAGCTGTGTGGCCCTGAGCAAGTAAGTCATCACCCTTTCTGTGCTTCTCCACCGATAGAGGGGGCTTCACAAGGCCCAGCCCTCAGGTTGTCGGAAATGAGAACATCGGTGCCTCCACACTCAGCACGGGACACATGGGCACTGAATAGGAACCCCAGCTGAGTCGGGGAGCAGGGTCAGGAGCTTGGAAGGGGTACTTGAGCTTGGCTGAGGGGACTTTGTGACTGGGCACCTGGGCACATTTCTCTCGGGCCCGTTTCCCTTTTAATTTCTATGAGGAATAGTGAGGTGGCTGGTGCTGGCTGTGTGTGTGCGCTCGCGCGCGCGCGTGTGTGTGTGTGTGAGAGAGAGAGACAGAGACAGAGAGACAGAGAGAGAGAGACAGAGAGAGAGAGAGAGAGAGAGAGAGAGAGAGAGAGAGAGAGAGAGAATGGGACAGGAGGGAGGAGGTGGATTGGTAGGCTGGGCCAGTGGGGTAGAGAGCTGTGGGAGGGCCTGGGCTCAGCTAGTATAATAAGAAGGACTGGAGGGCAGTTTCTACAAATCCTCTGAAAAGCAACTTCCCAGAAAAACATTCTGAATTCAATCTCATGCTATTCAGTAAAAGATAATAAAAGCAAAGAAAGGAACACCCTAAACACCCTGCACATACACACCCAGTTGTTGCCAGGTGCTATTGCCTCTTGAAATTCCACTCCAAAGCAGTAGCATGCAGTCCTCCCCTTGTTCCCTAGGCAACCAGCAAGGGCTTCTCTCTCCTGCTTCCCTTAACCTTCTCTTGAAGGCCTTCTTTTCTCCCCTTCCCCTCTGTTCATTGTCTGTCCTCTCCGTGATTGCTGGAATGTAGAACACAGAAGGCAACTGAGAAAATCCTGGAATTTGTGAGGTCAAAGACTATTGGGAGGTCATGCCTGCCATTTCCCTGAAAAGCACTCTATTTACCAAATATTAATCAGATTAAAGCATACATCATCCCCGACCAGTTGATGAATTATTGCTGTTATTTTAAAACATCAGAGTGTCAGGGTATTGGGGAAGCTCATGGATTTGGCCAGAGTCGTGATACCGAGAGGCGGAAGTTGACATCCTTGGGTCCTGAGGGCCCTCAGGCCTCTGCTGGACATTCACACTGTTGAGGAACCACTGCCACTCCTGGCCCCAGAACCCTTCGCATGTTCCCAAACTGAAACTGTCCCCATTAAACAGCTCCCATCGCCCCTCCCCTCAGCCCCGGCAACCACTGCTCCACTTACTGTCTCCTTGGATGCGAGTGCTGGAGGCGCCTCATATAATGGAATCATGTAAGACTTCTGCTCTTGTGACTGGCTTCTTTCCCTGAGCACATGTCCTCAGGGCTCATCCCTGCTGTGGCCAGTGGTAGGATTTCCTTCCTTTTTAAGGCTGAACAATACTCTTTTTTTTGGAGTATGCCATATTTTGCTTATCTGTTCATCCATCGTCAGTGGACCTTTGAGTTGCTTCTACCTTTTGGCTGTTGTGAACAGTGCTGCTGCACACGTGGGTGTGTAAATCCTTTCCCACTCTGGAGGCTTTTGTGGAAATGAGAGAGACCAAGGAGGGCCTTGGCAGGGCCTGCAGGAGCCCAAGGAGCTGGTGGTTTGGGGTCCTACTCCCACCATCTCGAGACTCCAGTTGTATAATGGGGTTGTACCACCCAATGGACTGGACTTCTGGTGCCTTCAAAATTGTGGGCTACGGTGCCTGGTGCAGGAACTAATACCGCACAGATGCTTGTTTACAAAATGTAGCTGATGGGTGGTGTGGGAAGAGAAGGCCACAGCCACTGGGAGCGGAGGCCCACCACCTGAATCCCTCTGTGCCTCAGTGTCCCGTTCAGTAAAATGCAGAGGTTATACTAGGTCATCATCGCCCCAACCATAGGATATGGATATTTTTTTCGGTTGGAGAGAGCGGGCCTTAAAGGCCGTGGTGAGGGGATTTTCAGTGAGTGTTCTGGGGAGCCTTGGGTTTGGGGTGCCGCCTCCTCCTCCTCTCTCACGTGCCTGAACCTGCCTTTTTCGATGCACATAGTGGGCCTGGACACCTTTCGGTTCATTCATCATATATATTTTCACAGTCACTTTCTATTTATACTAGTTTTATGTTTTATAGTTGTTTTTTTAGATTAATAAAAAGTTAGAAAAGTGAAAATAGTATAAAGAACACTTATTTTTTATGTTAAAAGTTTCACTTTTTAACATATTGTACCTCATTTGCTTTCTTATTTATGTTTTCTCTATCTCTCCCTACATACACACACACACACACACACACACACACACACACACATTCACATTCTCTCTCTCTCTCTCTCTCTCTCTCTCTCTCTCCCCCCCGCCTCTCCCCCTCTCACTTCCTCCCTCTCCTTTCCTCCCTCTCTCCTCCCTCTCCCCCTCTCTCCATATCTCTCTCTATCCCTTCCTCCCTCTCTCCCTCCCTCACTCACAAACTTTTGCATCCTGCAGAATTCTCTCCTAAATTCTTCAGGGTGCATTTGCTAAGAATAGAGCATTCTCTTTCATGACCTAGTACAGTTATCAGCTTTATAATAGTTTTTTTGTACTGTCTGTGTTTCAGCCTATCCATTGCCCTAATGATGTCCTTTTTAGCGTATTTCCTCCGCCCTAGTACGAAATCCTGTCTAGGGTCACGTAGTGCCTTTTATCATGCTGTCTTTTGAGCCTCCTACACTCTGGGACATTTCCATAGCCTTTCCATCTCTTTTAAAACATTTACATTTTTTGAAGAATACAGAACCTCCTCCTCCTTTGTTTTCATAAAATGTTCCTCATTCTGTCTTTGACCTTTCTTGGTGATTAGATTGAGGTTGTGCATTCTCGGTTGGAATATGGCATAGGTGACATCATGTCCTTCTGCCCTTTGTGGGTGGTGGTAATTTTGGTCACCCAGTTAAGGTATTATCCAGTTTCTCTGCCATCTAGTTACTCTCTCTTTTCTTTGCAACTAAGCAGCAATCCATAGGGAGACTGTGATAAACAGATGTCCCATGCCTCATTAAGATTCCCCCTTAGTCTTGGCATTCACCGATGATTCTTGCCTGTTCCAGTCTTTGCAGGAATGGTGGCAAAGTGTTGGTTTTCCAACAACGATACTCTTTCTATGTTTAAAAGTCCACATTCCACTATAAGCAAGATTCTTCCCTTTCTCCTCATTTATTTATTTATCTGTCTATTCTTGGCAGGGACTCACAGATTCCAGATTCTTAGTGGTTTATATTTCATTACTGTATTTAATTAACTTGATGCTCAGACTGTCCCAGATTTGGCCGTTGGGAACCCTTTCAAACTGGCTGCTGTGTCCTTGTAATAAGGCCCCATCCTTTCTTCCAGCAGTCCTTACACTCTGTGGCATAACAAGGTATTCCAGGTTCATCTTGTACAATCCCTGGGATTCGCCATTTCTCTGAAAAGCTCTCATTCCTCTCAGTAGGCGATGGTAGTGCCAAGATCTGGGCACTGAATGTGCTCGTCGCTACTGGGCTGTCTTGTTTTTTGGCCTTTTCAATGGACAGAGCTAGGAAATACATGCATGTATATACACAAAATAAACATTTACTTATGCATACATATACATACCTTCAAACATGCATATCTGTATTTTAGAAATCACATATTCATACCAGTACCTCTAATTCTGATCAGTTCCCAGAGGGCTCTGTCCTGCCTTTCTCCATTTCAGGTTTATATGTTTTTTTCTTTTTCCACAGTGAGAGCTCTAGCTCCCATAGACATCCATTGATTTATTTTATCAACTCTATATTCTACACATATATATTCTATATATAACATCTAAAAAGTTTCAGAATTGGTTCTTATTTAATAAATAAAGAATTCAGAATTGTTTGCAATTCCCACCCACCCCTAATACTTCATCTGCCCCCCAAACTAAAGGTATAGATTCAAGTATTGTGTTCATAAACTATGTGGACTAGTCTGACCTTTTCTCTTTTCTTTTCCCCTTCAGGGTAGGTCCAATATTCATTTGACATACATTTGGGTCTTTCTTTTTTATTTTCCCGTTTGGGGTTCTTTCTTCCCATTTTTGTTGATTTAATTTTTTTTTTCTGTATGGAATATTAACAAATTCAAAATCATGCCAAAAATATGTTTAAAAGAATGTCTCACCCTTCCATATTGCTCCCATGTTTTTTTCCCCTGCCTGTCGTAGATAAGGAACTTGATTGTTTTATGGAATATCCTTCCTGTTTCTTTTTGTAAAAAGAAGTGTAGGTATGTATGTTTTTTATTTTCCTTTCTTCCTTACGCACAGGGTAGCACACTGTACATGCACTTTGGCATTTTGATCGCTTCACTTAGAAACATCTCCGAAAATCGCTTTGTATCAGTTCACGGAAGCCTTCCTCAGTTCCTTTTACAGCTGCCCTGTGTGCATGTACCATAGTTCTTTCGGCTAATCTTTATGCTTGGACATTTAGGTAGTTTCCAGTATTTTGCAATTTCAAATAATACTGCAGCGAACACCCTAGTGCATGTGCATTTTCGTTTTATTGGAAGCATAGCTTCCAGATAAATATTCCTGCAAATGCGATTGCTAGATTGAAAGGGATAATAGTGATCTAAAATGTCCCTTTTTTTTTTAAGCTTCTTTAAAGAAATTCTTTTTTAATCGATAGTTTCTTCTCAAATGTATTTAGGTTTTAAAAAGTGAGTTCAAATAAAATGATTAAGAAAATAACAAGTAATACAACAGAGACGTGGCAAAAATTGTAAAGGCAGGCAGGTGACTGAAGTTTAAGCCAAACTAGGTTAGGTTATCATTCTAGTCCCTTCAGACTCCAGATTGAAACCTGATTGAGGTGCGGGCTTATGGTATGATAACTGAGGTTCAGAGGGAACCCCCCTGGGAATTTATCATCAGGGCCTGAGTCCTGGCCTTGGTGACTGTCAGTGGAAATCTGAGTCCACACGAGCCCACTGATCTGCTTTCCGCAGTGGCAGCAACGTGGTGTGTGCACCCTGGGAGGAGAGCGAGGCCACACTGAAGCAGGCGTGGTGTCAGCAGGGAGAGGTGGGCAGGGAACTTAGAAAGCCATGCAAAACACCAGGGTGTTCTGGTGTGGCACAAAGAGGGGTTCACTTTGACCCTGGATTACCAGGAAAGGTTGGATCCTCTTTTAAAGATGGCTATAGAATTTATTTTAGAGCAGTGAGAACCTGGGAGACCCTCTCTCCAAAACCCTGTTACCTACTCCTGTCATGCCCATATCACATTTGGTGTACAGTTTCAGAGAGTTGGCAGGCTGTAGGTAAGAATTATGACTTTTAAGAGTTGTTAAAAAGAAGCTGAAAAATATACTTTTGACATTGGAATAACTGTTCCATATTCATCTAGAAAATGAATCTAGGTAGAACAGCTCTGCTGGCTGGACGAGGCGTATGTGGGAGTGGGGAGGAATGGGGGTGCAGCTGTGAAAACCAGGCGATCCAGCCGAGGTTCAGACTCCCCATTCTGTGTGGAGAGGCCCTCATGGGCCTGGTCCTACACCAGCGCTTGACGAGGGAGGTGGGAAGAGAAGCAGACCTGGCTTTTGCTGCTGCTTTTCTAGCTGTGTTAAGCATCCCTGCGCTTCTGGGTTTCTGTTTCCTCATAGGCATTGCCCAAGACCAAACCAGTGGTTTTCTGCAGTTTTGTGGGAAGTTGTAGAAATCCAGAAAGGGGCCTCTGTGGAGTGCATGAGGGAACCTGTGGTTGGAGAGAGTTGGAACCTGCCTGCCCTTCACTTGGAGCCGCTCTGCTCTCGTCAGGTTACTAGACCGTGGTGGTGTTCCATGGGAAGTTGTCATTCAGAATTAATAATCAGCCACTTAACTGAGTTTGATGAGCACTGGACTAGATTACTTCAAACTGCCCACTTCTGCTCCGGAGGTCTGATAGTGTCCAGGAGATTAAGATTAAAAAGCTGAAAGGGGATGACCACGTCACAGCAGGCTTGTTCTCCAGGCTGGGGCACTCGGGCTTGGCCTTGTAACCTGCAGGAGCTGGTTCTTGGAGTTGTTTTTCCCACATCAGCCTGGCTGGGAGGCAGCTCAAAGGTCACAGGGCAGAAACCAGAGTGGGAAGCTGGTGCCGTGGTCTAGCTTTGTAGACGTTAGGTGTCTTTGTTGGCATGCCTCATTAGTAAACACAAATAAATACATAGGTGTGCATCTCCCAAATGCGTATATACATTTATTTATTAAGAATTATCCGATTGGCATTACTGTGCTAATGGTATATACATTATAAAACAAAATAGGTTTTTTAAAAGATGAGAATAATGAAAAATGAAAGAGGTTTTTCCCAGGGGATCATCTTGCACACCCACCGAGGTGTGTGCCCTGCTGTGAGGACGGGGTAGCTGGGATGTACCTGGAGGAGGTTGGTGGAGGTAAAGATGCCAGGACAGAGAATATCATTGGTTCCCAAGTGGTGGTCTGCCCTGCCTCTTGCCCTTTGCCATGTTCATGCGCTACTTCAGCTGCTGTGCACTCAATAGCTTTCCGTGATTCACCCTCTTGTTTTTTATTTCTTAAATGTAGCCTCGTCCTAAGCAGTAATATCTGCGAAAGAACAGGTTGTTTTTTGTGTGCAATTAGAATTTTCTTCTAATGTATATTAAAATAAATACAAGATTATGCAAATAAAACATTTTTCTACGTACCACTTAGAAAACCTGTCAGCCCCACCTCTGTGAGGGGCAGATGGCCCTGTAACTGGGTCTGTGTGGACACGTGGGGTCATACTCCTCCACGTCAGTGGGTGGTCACAAGCACAGTCACGCCTAACAGAGTCCCAGAGAGTGGTAGCGATGTAGTGCCTCCCTGTGAGAACACTGTGCACGAATGGGTTGCAGGTTGGATGGGGCTGTGGACCACTCTGCGACCTGTCACAGCTGCCATGCGTCACTGCCCACCCTGCCCGCAGCCAGAAGCTCCTGTGCTGTGTTAGAGCAGTCAGCCTTTCATCCATTTCCAGGGGTACTTATTGAGTACTCGCCACGTGCCAGGCCCTGGACGAGACACTGGTTCTGAGGGACAACATGGCAGCTTCTGAAGTGCACATTCTAGTAGGAAAAGGCAGGCACGCAGCAAGCAAACCAATAAATAGAAAATCCAGGTAGTTATACATGCTATAAAGTAAAATCAAGGTAAGAGGGGAAGGGATAAATCTATGCAGAATTCCAAATAATTTATGTAGCTGCTACTCCCTCCAGGAGCTAGAACTCCCCACTCCTTAAGTGTGGGCTGTGCTTAACGACTTGCTCCCAAAGAGTATGGGATGAAAGGAGGAGGGAAGGGACCTTCCAGTGGAGAAACGTGAGCAACGTTCACTGGGCCCGGTGGTGTGGGCGAATGTCAGCAGTCATGAGCCATGCTGGTACCCTGGACCTTTGATGTGGTGTGATGAGAAGGCCACTTCCCTTCTATGGTCCTTCTCCTGGAAACCTTTGACCTCCGTCTAATTACCAGAAAAACGTCAGACAAACCCAGATTGAGGGACATTCTACAAAATACCTGACCGGTGCTCCTCCAACTATAAGGTCATCAGAAGCAAGGAAAGTCTGAGAAACCGTCACAGTCGAGAGAAACCTAAAGAGCCATGACAAATACATCTCGTTGGTATCCTAGCATGGCTTCCTGGAACAGAAAAAGGGCGTTAAGGAACTCAGAATGACGTATGGAGTTTAGTTAACAATAATGTGAAGAGGTAAAGGAGAAACGGGTGGAGAGGGTGTCCGAGATGTCTCTGAGATGGGGACATTTGAGCTGAGCCTTGAATGGTGGGACTGGGTCACGCCTGGGTTGGGAAGACGTGGGGAGAGAGCATCCCAGGCAGAGGAAACAGCCGTGTAAAGATCCCGGGGCATAAACCAGCTTGGGCCGATCTCATGAGAACAGGAAGAGCGCAGCATGGCTGGAGGGGTGCCGGGCGGAGCGGGCCAGAAGGTGAGGTCAGGGGTGGACAGGAGCCAGGCCGTGTCAGGCCTTGACGCTGGAGGCATTTGGGTTTCATATGTGATGGGAAGGCAGCGGGGAGTTTTGAGCAGAAGGGTGGCATGAGCTAATTTCCACTGAGAATCACTCGGATCTTTGTGACGGTCTGTTTATTATACCCGTGTGGCAGCGTCTGTAACAGGGACACCTTACAGTGCAACGTTTTCCTTTATTGTGCGTACCTTTTTCTGAAGAGTAAAATGTGCACCATGCGTAAGTTGGTTGTTAAAAGTAGCACTTATTTAACTGGGAAAACTAAAACATGGCTCCTAACCTCTCTCTGCCTTCTGTAATACAGTTGTAAATGGAAAGGGAAAGCAAATGGCTTTAGTCACGTCAAAGCCTTTTCTAAAGTGTAAATTGTTTCAGAATATTTTCAGCGAATTTGGTTATGTTTTATTAACCACATATTTCTTCTATGCTGCCTCACCTCCTTTGGGAAGGAAGTGAGTGTGGTATCAATAACGTAAAATAAATACCTTTTTAAAAAAAAACCCTTAAAATAAAACAAATTATTGCAATTGGTACTTTCTTGTCAAAATCAGGGCCTTGCTTCCTGGTGATACCGGGACGCAAGGACAGAGAGGTTCTGGCCGGTGTCTTATTTCTCCTGCAGCGTGTCGCCGGTGCTCCTGTCACCGCTCTTGCACCTTTGCTGATGTGATAGTAGTAGTTTCCTGGGGCTTCATCTGGAACATGGGCATGTCTGTAAACCTAGATCTGGGATGCTGTCCGGGCTCATCCTGGTCTCTGCATTTGCTTCCAGAGATAGAGATGGTGATCATGGAGCGCAGCAAGCTCTCGGAGTTGGCCAGCACCTCCGTGCAAGAGCAGAACACCACGGACGAGGAGAAGAGCGCCGCCACGGGCTTGGAGAGTGTGCAGTGGAGCAGGTAGCCAGCCACCCAGAGACCCAGCCCTGCTGCGCCTGTGCTGTGGCAGGGCTGCCCACGAGCCTCCCCGGCGGGGTGGGGCTACTTGCTGCTCAGTCTCTGGGAGCAGGAGCTGGGCTCCTGAGGGTGTGTGTGTGAGGGTACGGATACCCCAGGGCCTCTTCTGACCATCCAAATGCCCTCTTCGGCCTCTCAGCCAAGCCGTCTCGCTTCTTGCCTTTTCCTCTTCTCCAGCCCTCGGCTGCCAGAGGCCCAGCTCCTCTCGGGAGGCATAGGCACAGCTGGCACTCTTCACCACAGTGCTCACCCCTTGGAAATGGAATGATGGAGACATGGCGTCACCACCCCCAAGCACTGTGGTGCTGGGTCCTGTCCTGAAAGGTCCTGGCCACTCCTGGCAATGCTCTGTGGCTCCCAGGAAGGGTGCCCTTGGGAGCAGCATTTGGATCTCCCTGTCTCATTCATTCGCTGCCACACACACACCACCGTCCACACAGCCTGCCCTCATGACTCAGCCGGCATGATTTAATGCTGCTGTCCACCTCTGACTTGGTGCCTGATTATTCATTTCAGTGATGGCCTGCCAAAGCTACATCCTCTTAAACCTTTGAGATGCCCTGTTTCTTGGAACCTCGCTGTAGCCCCACCCCTTTCGGAATGGACCGGGGTAGGAGCTGCTGCCCAAGTGTGCAGTGGACTGCTCGGAGGGCTGCTTTAATTTGGTGTTATTTTCCCGTCAAGTGGCCCCACTGCACAGACCCCTGTCATAACCTCCTCATCCTGCTCCAGTGTTAATAAACGGGTAACAGCATGGTTTCTCTGTCAGCCTGCAAGGCATTCGCTTCCTGAACTCGCGGGGTGGGGAGGCTGAAATCACACACACCCGCCATCCAAGCCGGATTTATTCATCCAGCTTGAAGTGAAGAGTTGAAACACACTAATTTTTTCCTCCACATCTTGTTTATCTCTTCGCTTGGCAAATCTTTCAGTTGTCTGACAGGATTAATTTTTATCAAATGCACAAGGGAGCCATTTTTAGTTTGGGTTGAATAAAACACAAGTGTGGAGTGCGGTGTGGGCCGTCGGTTGTTGTAGTTTACAAAGACCTTTTTGATTTTGCCTGGCAGCCAGAATAACTCCTAGAGCTCTGAAAATTAAAGAAATCACTCTAAACACAGAAAGGGAAGGGAAAACAACCTTCAGGTGCTGGGCACACCATTACTTAGAATATGAATAATTGTAAAACCCACAAATGATTAGAAGTTGGGGATGCTTAAGTGAATGAAGGGGCATCTGCTTCATAGAATATTAGCTGCTGCTTTTAAGTGAATGCTATCACGATATGTTCAGTTTCTTAGGATCTAATAAACGGAAACAGCACATTTTTTACATAATATGGTAACACTATAGCTTTGCTAAAGGATGAAAAATACCTGTATATTGTGGAGGGGAAAAAAGTGAATATACCAAAATGTTATGTTTGTATGTGGAGGTTGAGACTTCCTTTTATTTTCTTGAATTTTACTGAAGAGAGGTTTTTCTTAGAGTCGATTTGAGATTGTGCCTTGACTTTCAGTAACTTTAAGTGGCATCTTCTGCCACGTGGTTTATAATGGCAGCCATTCCTGGTGCCTTGAGTTGGGCCACATTCAGGCTTCAGGCCCCGGGAACTTTGGGGCCAGAGTCCTGCTCTGCTATGAGACCGAATGCCAAGGAGAGCCCGGCCCAGGTGGAGAGTTGCCTTCTCCTTTGCAAAGGTATTGAGTTGTCGGTTGTCAGAAACACCGCCAAGGACTCTGTCCTCGCAGTTCCTGGCACTGAGCAGGGAGGAAGGCACTGAGGTGAGGGAGGGGGACAATTTGTTCTCCTTGACATGAATTGAATCTTGACATTGGTCTGACTTGACTTGTCTGAAGAAACAGCCCAGTACAGAATGTAACTCTTCCTACATTATGGGCTATATCAGCATTCAGGGGTAAATATGGACCAAGAAACCAAAAACCATTCAAAATGCTCTTTTCTTTAAAAAAGAAAAGAAAAGAAGCTTTAAAAAATTATAGAATTAACACACATTCAGAAAATATAAAAAAAAAAAACTTTAAAAATATAAAGAAGAGAAAAAAGGTTTTCATGATGCCAGCGTTTAAAGGCAGCTGTTACCAACATTTTGATTATTTCCTGTTAGTCATTTTTCAATACCAATTTAGTGGGAATTCTCCCCCTCTTCCTCCCCAATAATTTATACCTTACCATATCTGTCATTTTTCTTCTTTTTTTTTCTGTCTCATAGCAAACACCAAGCATCTTTTTCACTTTATTGTACTCTTAGTAAACAAAATGCTAATGGCTTCATAATACTTCGTTTCATAACAGATGGTACATCCACCCAGCCCGCCTTCTGCTACTGGGCGTTTGGTTTTTTGTATCATTCCCAAATGAAAATACAATCCAAACTCTAAGCAGCTGGTTTACAAGAAAACATTTTCCCCTTTATCGCACTCTTAATTTGAAAGTATTCTCGCTGTGGGCTCACGAGAACCCAGATGCACACGTGGCATAACTATTCATGAGTCTGAAAAGTCGGGGGATGCTTGGTCTGGGGATCCCAGGAGACAGAGCCCAAGAATAAACATCTCCGTTAAGGTTCCTCCTGTAATTTTCTGGGTATCCCATGTTTATTTGAAATGTATGAAAAGTACATTTTCACTGCTTTCTCTTTTACATTTTTCAATGTAATATTCTAAATCAACAGTACATTTATGGAGTTCGAAATTTGAGAGTATAAAAGCTTATGCAGTGATCAGTCTCCCTGCTTCTCTGCCTCACTGTGTCACTCCCCCTAAACAGCTGATGTTGACAGTGGCTTTGTATCCTTCCAAGGGTCAAGTGTGCCCTTGGTCACGCATCGAGGCACTCTGCTCTCTCAGCTTCGACCTGGCATCCAGAGGGGCAGCCACAGGTGGTCACGGGGTCAGAGCCTCCTGCCTTCGTGCCAGATCAGTGCACATTCTACTAACCTTGTGCTGGAGAGTTTTCCGGGCCAGGCCTTTCACCTGGAAAGGCGGCATTTGGGGTGTGCGATTTGTGATATCTGCAGCCACTCTATAGATCTCACCCACCAAGCATCCGAGGCAAGAGACCTCATTGATTCTCACCAGTCAGGGGAAGTCGGTCCAAGAAATTGCTGGGCCAGGACCTACCAAAATGAGATCATGGAGAAATGTCCTTGAAATACTCAAAATAGAAATCAAATGTCAGATCCTGTGTCCTAGCACTTTCCACTGCGTACCTGGCCCTATGTTAAATGCCATTCGATTTTCCTTGTACTTAGATCCTCATAATAACTTTGTAGGGTTTAATCCCCACCTCCCCACCCCCTATCTGTAAGGAGGACTTTTAGACAACTGACCCAAAGGTTTGCAGCTAAGAAGGGGCAGGATCAGAATTTGGACCCTGGCAGTCTGGTTCCAGAGCCCACGTTCTGAAATTGTTCCGACTTGGTCCCTTGTCTGGTGTTGTTCCTCTGCCACGTTATCCTGTTTTCCTCATTCTCTTGTCGCTCTTCTAAGTGACAATCCGGTCCATCTGTTCTCTGTCCCTGCCCGCTGGCACGGGAGTGCTACAAGAGCAGGAACTCTGTATCATTTATCCCTGATGTCTGGGACCGCTGGTGAACGATTGCAGAGTGATTAAGTGGTCTGCTCCTCAGCCAGTTTCTCCTCGAGATAGCAGCTTCCCACAGGCAGAGCCGTCGCTCATTTGTCTTGTCATCAGCGCCTGGTGCTGGACGGGGCGCATGGTGGACTCGCTGGGGGCAGAGCTGTAGGAGGCAAAAACAGGTAGCTCTGTGTAGGTGGGAGAGGACAGCTGTTCACCCATGGGCACCACGAAGCTCATGAGTGTCCCTCCTTTTTTCCAGACCCTTCCTGGACATGGTGTACCATTCCCTGGACAGCCCGGACGACGACTACCACGCGCTCTTCGTGCTCTGTCTCCTGTACGCCATGTCTCATAACAAAGGTAAGCCCGCTCACCTCACCTGCCTTCCTGGCATCGCTGCCCTCTGCTGTCTGGAGGCAAGAAGGAGAGCTGCTTTCCTTGGGGAGTTTTCTTTCTGGTTGCCATACTCCCTCCGAACTTCTCTTCCGCCGTGTTCGAATTTCTCAGGTGCTTTTCTACATACGGACTTAAGCCACAGGAATTGGTTACTCAGGCAGTATGGAGGGAAAAAGGTTCAAGTGCGACTGACCCAGTCTGACTGTATTCACACTGTGGTTTTCTTTCGACCCCTTGCTTTACACCTACCTTAGCATCTGACCTCTTTCCTAACATCGGAACCAAAATCAGTCAAATCGTAATCTTGGTTTTGCTATTTATAACAGTTGATGTTCTCGTTCTGTGTTCAGAGCTAAAATAGTCTCTGGTCGGATTGTGTGGAAGCGCCCGTTTCCTTTCTGAAGAAAGGTGTGGTTCCCCGGCTTCCCCTGCTGAGGCTGCGTGGTCAGGATCGGGCTCCCGCAGAGCCAGCGGATGTCAGTGGGATTCATTCCTTCACTTCCTCCCTGGGAGCAGCCTGGCGTGTGCCGCACCTGGCTTGACGCAAGCAGGTTCTGAGCCTCTTCGAAGAAGAAATCAAGAGTATTCCTGTGATCTGGGTTTGGCACAGATGGGACTTTACATCAAGGGATGTCTTAGTTGGTTTTTCATAACTTTTTTTGTGAAATAGGTGGAGGTGTGTTTTACCAAGATAGCCTATGGCTAGAAACCTGTAACAAGCACTCAACATAAAGCAGTATTTATTCATTCTTAAATCGTTCATCATGATAAATAAGATGACCAGTGGCAAAAGAATATATAGTGAGAAAAGTTTCCTCTCCATCTTTGTCTTCTGACTCTCTTCTTCGAAGCAGTTCGTGTAACCAGTTTCTTTTGTATCTTTTTAAAGATAGCCCAAGTACGAATATATGCGATTTTATCTTCACAAATGCCACCCCCCCAAAAAAAACATAAAAGGAAGTATTCCTTATTTATTGTCTGTTCTATACCTTGTTTTTCTCACATTGTCATGTGTCAGCACATCATCTCGCATTCCTATAGAACTGCCTTCTTTTTAATCACATGTCTGTGCCATCATTTATTCTGCCATTCCCTTCCTGAGCGGCACTGATACTATTCCCAGACTTTTCCTGCTATGACAGGACTCACCATGATGGCACTTCTCCCTCCATCTCCTTATGGCTTCCTGCATCCCCTCCAGCTCCCAGCTTGGTGTCTGGGACCTCTTTGAGACTAACCAGTGGACTAACCAGTGGATCACTTGCCACTCCCCCAGCTCCCGCCTTCTGTCCCCTGCTCATTCCAGCTCTGTAGTCTGGAACTCCTGCTGGTTGCACGTTGGACGCTCTATCTCAGTATTTCAGCAACACCTGAAACAGTCTGTTTATACCACACTCATCCTTGTAAATGTACCCTGACCTCATCATACTTCCTGCCATTTCTAGTTCAGTCGAAATTGCCAGCCAAGGTTGAAACTGCCTTGACCTTTAGCTCTTTTCCTCCCTGGATCCCAGCGTTTAGTCATCAAATGTCAAGGCTCCCTCTTCAGCCTCTGATCAGCAGAATTTAACTCAGTGTGACTCAGTGCCTGGCTGTAAGCTGAGTGCTGGAGGTGACAACCAAAGGCGTAAGAACAAGAGAAATATGGACACATCATTCCAGTGGCCTCCCCGAAGGATCAGACACATGATGTCATCCATCCTCCGTGGCACTGTGAGGTAGTCCTGTGTAAGACTGCACTGACCATGTCCTTCCCCGGTTCAGAAACCTCTAACGCCTTCCTGCCCTTAAACTTCGCCCTCCCGTACCTGTAATTTTGAGTATCCAGACTGCATCCATTATTCCAATTTGATATGATTCCCCTGACTTCCCTTCACAGAGCCTTGGCTCTGGCCCAGGGATTAACCTTTTTATGTAGTGATCGAACTCTTCTGTAGACAGAAACTTGCTATCATGGTACTCACTGGACTCTTAGATGTTCTCTGGGTTGCAAGCAACAGAAACCACCTCACGTTAACCTAACTAAAAGTGAGTGTCTATAGGGAAGGCCCCTGGGGGGTGGCTCACAGGGTCCTAGAAGTTACTGAAAAGCCGAAGGATGGACAGGAACCAACCAGCTCTGAGGACTTCCCTCAAGGTGGATTGTGATTTGGCCCCAGCAAATCTCAGGGAGGGAGTCTGTCCCCATCCAGGTTTCAAATCCTTGGGCGAGAGATGTGACCGTTACAGCTTGATGGCATGTCTCACTGTGGGAACAGTCAGGGTTGGTGGGGGGATCAGGGTTGCATAGCGCAGACTTGGCCCCATGGGCTGAGCGCGTAGCTGGGACTGTTCTCAGGGAAAGGAGCTCTTTGGAAGCCTGGCTGCCACCCCAGCCAGTGCCAACATGCTTGCCTGTACCTGGCTAGTCAGCCACCTTCTTGTATTTGTTTGTGTTTTTCCCTATCATTTCTCTGCACCATCACCACCACCACTTGAAATTCTGCTTGTTTATCGAGGGTCTTCTCAGAGTCACTTTTTCTAGGAAATTTTCTCTGATCCCTTCAGGTGATACTCACTCTGGGTTATTACCATCTAATGTGGCAGGCACATTTTATACATTGCTGGGTTTGATTTGCTGAGGTTTGGCTAAGAGTTTTTGCATCTATGTTCATGAGTGATAATAGTCTGTGGTCTTCTTGTAATTCTCTTGTTCACTCTCAGAGTTATGCACATCTTATGGAATAAATTGGGAAGTATTCCCTCCTCCTGAATTTTCTGGAGGAGTTTTTGTAGAACTGGTTTTTTTACTTATTTAACTGTTTGGTAGGATTTACCAGTGAAGCCATCTGGAGTTTTCTTTGAGTGAAGGTTTTTATCTACTCAATTTCTTCAGTAGATACAGGGCTATTGAAGCTTATCTATTTCTTCCTGAGAGAGCTTTGGTAGCTTATGTCTTTCAAGGACTTTGTCATTTCTTCTAAACTGTCAAATTAATTGGCATATACTTGTTCATTATGTTTCTTTATTATCCTTTTAATGTCATTAGGATCTGTAGTGATGTCTCTTTCTAATTCATGGTATTGATAATTTAGGTCTTCATTTTTTTTCTGATCTGTTAGGCTAGAAATTTATCAATTTTATATTAATTTTATTGGTACTCTTAAAGAACTTTCTTTTAGTTTCATTGATTTTTCTATATTGTTCTTCTGTTTTATATTGCATTAATTTCTGTTCTTATCTTTATTTCTTACCTTCAGCTGCTTACTTCATATTTAATTTACTCTTCTTTCTGTAGTTTCTTAAGATGGAAGTTTACATCATTGATTTTTTTAAATCTAATCAAATTTATTTTACTTTTAAAATCAGCATACAGTAAAATTGACTTTTTTTGTGCATAATTCTATAAATTTTAGTACTCGTATGGATTTGCATGAGCACCATCATAATTAGGATACACTACAGTTCCATCAGCCAGAAAGTTCCCTCAATGCTATACCTTTTCAGTCATACTCTCCCTATACCAGTCATTGATTTTTAAATTTTTCTTCTTTTATAAAGTAAGAGTTAAATGTTCTAAATTTACCTCTAAACATGGCGTTCACACCATGCAATGCATTTTGATATATGTGATTTATTTTTATTCACTTTAAATATTTTATAATTTCTCTTCTGATTTCTTCTTATCTGTTCTGCCAACTGTATAATTTTTAGCTATGTTCTAGTATTGATTTTTCTCCTGGTTTGGCTCATATTTTCCTACTTGGTTTGTTTGCTTGTTTCTTTATTTGTTTCTTTTCATTTCTGATAATTTTTGATTGGTTGACAGTTTTGGCAAAATTGGTTGAGTTTTGACAAAATTGGTTGAATTTTACATTGTTCAATGCTGAATCCTTTCTTCCTTTTGATATTTTTGAGCTTTGTCCTGGGACGTGGTTAAGTTACTTGGAATAGGTTTGCTCCATTTCGGGGTTTGCTTTTAAGCTTTGCTGGCAAGCGTCCAGAGCAGCTGTTAGTCTTCGGCTTGCCCAGCCCACTCCTGGCGCAGTCCCCTTCCGAAGCCTTTACTCGATGAGCCATGGTGAGGTGGTTTTTCCACGCCGGCCAGCGGGATTGTTTGCCTGCTTCGTTCCAGTAGGTTTTTCCCTTTCCTCACATGCATGCGCAGAGCAGAGCTTAGCTGAAGCCTCACAAAGAACCCTGTGCACATCTCTGCAGCTCGCTCCGAGTGGCTCGCTCCTCTCCAGTACTCTCTCCTTTCGGTTCTAGACCCTTGGCCTCCCTCAACTCCAGGCTCTGCCTTCTCATTCCAGAAAGACTGAGGCTTTGTTTGGGTTTTCTGTCTCTGTGCTGAGGCCTAGAAACTCTTTCCAGACAGAGAGCTGGCATGCTGGGCGCTCTGCCTTTGCTTCCTCTCTCTTGAGGGTTACTCTTTTGTACTGTCCAGTGTTTTATAACCATTGTTTTATGTATTTTGCCTAGTTTTTTAATTGCTTGAATCAGGAGAGTAAATCCAATCTGTCTTGGCTAGAAGCTGTAGCATATTTTTTTAAAAGTTTTATTGAGATGTAATTGATATATAATAAACTACATGTATTTAATGAGTTTTGGCATATGTGTGCACCCATGATACAATCAGCATAGCCAAGGCAGTGTATATCCATTATCCCAGGGGTCCCCAGCCTGTTAGGGGCCGGGCCACACTGCAGGAGGTAAGCGGCGGGTGGGCCAGTGAAGCTTCATCTGTATCTGCAGCCACTCCCCAGCATCAGCATCACTGCCTCAGTTCTGCCTCAGCTCATCAAGCATTAGATGCTCAGAGGAGCACTGGTCCTTGGTGCCAGAAAGGTTGGGGACCACTGCATTACCCCAAATGTTTTCTCCTGCCCTTGGTCATCTCTTCCTACCTCTCTTCAAGCAACACTGAACTGCTCCCTGTCACTCTAGATTAGTTTGCAGTTTTTAGAATTTTATATAAATAAAATCATCCAAGATGTACTCTTTTCTTTTTGTATGGCCTTTTTCAGTCTACGTATTTTTTTTTTGAGGTTCATCCAGGCTATTGTGTGCATTGGTAGTTCATTTCTTTTTATCAAATAGTATTCCTCTGTGTGAATGTACCACAACTTGTTTATCCCTTCATCTGTTAATGGACATTGGGCTGTTCCCAGTTTTCAACCATTGCAAATAAAGCTGCTGTGCACATTTATGTACAAGTCCTTTATAGATATATAGTTCCCTTTCTCCTGGGTGAGTATCAAGGAATGGGATGGCTGAATCGTATGACAGGTGTATATTTATTCTCAAGAAACTTCCAAACCGTGTTCCAAAATGGCAGTAATTTATATCCCACCACTATTGTATGAGAGTTCCCGTGTCTTCACATCCTTGCCAGTGTTAGGTATGGCCCCCTTTTAAGTTTTGCCTGTTCTAGTACATATGTCATGGTGTGTTGTGATTGTAATTTGCATTTCCTTAATGACTGGTGATGTGGAATATCTTTTTCAAGTGCTTCATTAGCCATCTGCATATCTTCTTGGTGAAATGTCTTTTCACATCCTTTGCCTATTTTTTAATGTCATTTATTATTGTTTAGTTTTAAGAGTTCTTTTAATATGTTCGGGGTACAAGTCCTTCATCAGATGAGTTTTGCAAAGGTTTCCTCCCAGTGTGTGTCTTGCTTTTTCATCTTCTTAACAAGTATCTTTTGAAGAGCAGACATTTTTAATTTCCATCAAATTCCCATGGCACTGTTTTATACCTTTTTTCCTCTGCATGTTTCCTCTCCTGTTCTGGACTGCCAGGCCTCTGAAGGTAGAGAAAGAGAGAGACCACGTCCCACCCGATGGCCCCCTGGAGCCCTGAGCACCTGGTCCATACTCAGCCCGAGCTGGCGGATTGGTCACCTCTCAGCCCTGTGGCAGTTCCCCCAGGCTGCTCTTTGCCTGGCAGCCTGTACCCAGGGCTTTAGCAGGGAAGACGCTATCTGGGGGTGGAGATACCAGGCTCCAGGGGGCCAAGGGGCACGTGGGTGAGCTCTCTACCTTGCTGGTGGTTGACTTTTCCTATGGGCTTCCTTCCTGGAGCCCCGTGCTTGGGACTGGAGACGTCATGGTTTACACACGCACGTGGCAGCACTCTTCTGTTCAGTGCTGGGGCCCAGAGAGACAGCCCTGCCTGAGGTCCTGCCCGAGGAGCCTGCCTTTCTCTCCTGGGGATTCCTTCTTAACAGGGTGGAACTGAATATATGAGGGCATTTAATTCTTCCTACCATTTCCCACTAATGCTATTCATTTATTTATTCATTCATCCTTCTAACAGATATTTTCAAAGCCTTCATTAGATGCCAGGCACTGTGCTTAGCATTGAGAATACCGTGGTGAAGCCGGCAGATATTTTCATGGAGGCGCATGGCTGCTTTGGAGGGAGTGAGCTGAGAGTGGTGTGAAGGGAAGGTTAGTGTGACAGGCGAGTGGGAACACATCATGGGATTAAGGACCTTAGATTGTATTCTAGTGGAGCAGGACACTCTGAGGGTTGTTCTTGTTCAACCAGAGAGGTGTTATATGATCTACGTGTCTTACGTGGGTTTGCTTTCTTTTGAAAGTGACCATCTGTTTTGTCTGAAATCTCCTCTGTTCCAAGACCATGTAGTCCGGTATATCACGATGAGTTTATTCATTTATTTATTCGACAAATGCATGTGGGGCACCAAGTGCATGCCGGGCCGTGAGCTCAGCATGGGGCTGCAGACTCCAGGCTGCCCAAGGCCCTCGCCCAAGAGGACGTGGACCCAGCCTGCAGGTGTCAGGAAAGACCTCCCAAGGACAGTGGGCCGAGGGTTCAGGGAGCTGGGGACGGAGTGGCCAGAAGATCGAAGGGATCACTGGCAGAGGGCAGCACAAATGGAGTGTAAGAGCCTGTGATGCATCTGTAAGCTCACCGTTCATCCATCAGGTGGGCGCGCAGAGTGCCCCTGGTGGGCAGGTGCTCTGAGAGGTGGCAGGCTGGAGCCAGTCCCCAGGGAGTGGTGGGTAGTGATGGTGGACTGCATCCTATGAGCTGAAGGACGTTTCAGCCAGGAACTGATCCGATCTTCTCTGCATCCCTCAGAATGGGTTCACAATAGTTCAGCCAGAAGCCAGTGGGATGGAGATTTCGGCAGGTATGGGCAGTGTTGAGGTGAAACTGAAAGCCATTCTCATCGTTCTCCAGATATATGCTGAGATAGCTCCAGATAGCTACATGCTAAGTGCTGTTGTGGGCGTTGGAATGAGTCTGACAAGTCTTATTCAAGGGAACGGAAAGACAAGTTGTGATTGTGGAGTGATAAAAAGTAAGCCGGTGGTGGCGGCGTAGGGGTTACTGGCCGGGGGAGGGAACAGCAGAGCCAGAGCCCTAAGAGTGACAAGGAGTTAGCTCTGCAAAGTTCTGGGGCAAGAGCTCGCCAGGCAATGGAAACAGCGTGTGCAAAGGCCCTGAGGTAGGAAAGTGATTACAGGCTTGAAGAATTCTGTTTGCTTTAGATGGCTGGGGCACAAAGGGAGAAAGAAGTCTGACTGATGCCCAGATCTCTGATTCCTGCCATTGTATGGCTGGCGATGCCATTTCTAGAGCCAGCGAGCATGGGCCATGAAGCGGGTTTGGAGAGGGAGCCGGAAAGTTCAAGTTTGGCACCCTGACTCTCAGGGCAAACTTCCCAGTGGAGGAGCTGCCACCTGGTTTTCGCTCTAGTCCTGGCCTGTGGGCACAGGTCCGCGTTTGCTGGGGATTTGTTGGTGATGGCGGTGGTGGTGGGGGTTGGCTGGGTTTTTTGGTTAGGCAGTAGGCAGTTAGCTGCTCTTCAAACGTTCAGCCTCGCTTTTCCAAGTCTGTACCCTCCAAGCAGGCCCCCTAATGAAATGGCCTCTTTCTGATAGATTTTTCATTATAAGACAGTTTTAACATAAAAGCAATGTTAATAAAAAGCAAATGTTAGTTCAGGCCTTCCAGTAAATCATAATAGATTAGATGCTGCACCGAAACGAAGATCCCACAGTGGAGAGGGCTGACTGGTTGGAGGAAGGCGCTTGTCATGATTCAGTGGGGCCACAATGAATTCTGGTTATATCTGTAATAGAAAATGCGGCTTCTCTCCTTTGTCAGGTCCGCAGAGCTCTGGCCCGGGGGGGGGGGGGGGGGGGGGGGGGGGGGGGGGGGGGGGGGGGGGGGGGGGAGGGCGAGTTTTGCAGCTATTATATTCTTAAAGTTTCCCCCACTCCACCCACCATCCACTCCTGCCCCTCCATTTATCATTGTTTACCCAAGAGGCATCTTGGGCTTTTTTTTTTTTTTCTGAGAAGTTACTGGAACATGGATGAGAGAGGTATGGGAAAGGTCGAAAGGTAATAGGATAAAGGGAGGCTTTCGCCATGGGGAGAGCTGGCAAAACATCATTTTGGATCTCAACTGACACATCGTCAGAACTAGAAGTACGTTGGAGATCGGCCCAACATCTGTGTAGGTTTTGAAATAGTTGGTCTATAGTTTTTCAGAATTGGCAATGCTCGTGTGACTACAGCCAAGGAAACCTTGCATGGTCAAAAGGAAAAAAAAATTATTTTGACCATTGTTTACCTGGCATCATTGTGATCTCCTGTCTACTTCTTTTTACATTACTTCAGTCTGGGCCTTTTCTACCCCTTTCCTGACGGGGGGCAACCAGTAATGAGAAAGAATCCAGAAATCAGGACTTAGAGGGGAGGCTTAGTAACTAGTTATTGGCATCACAGAGCCAGTCTCCCTTTCTCCTTGGGAGTTTGAATTAGTTAGTTGGGAGCATTCCGCCCCCACCCCTGGCGATGCTGGGTGAAAGCAATGGAAAGGGGAGACCAGTTCTGACTCATTCGGGCAGGATCTCACCCTGGCAGGAAGGGAGCAAGGAAGCATGTGGTCTGCTGGAAGCCTGCTGGTGCATCTTCTGGGCCATGCGAAGCGCATCTGGCTTTCTTTGGAATTTGTCTGTTGCTCGGCACTCAGGGGTTGAAGCAAATAGGACAATACATTATCCAATTTATTTCCGTTGGGGGGAAATGGCTAGCAAAGAAACTCGATCAGGTTTGCAACAGAGCCTGACTGTCAGTGACCAAACACGTGTGTGTGTGTGTGTGTGTGCACACACACATGTACACAGGCGCATACACACGTTATGGGTATGCCCTCTCACGGGCATATCCTTGTCATGTGGTGACATTAATGTTATTCATTCACGACTGTCAGCCGCTGTTTTGTTTGGACCCAGAAGAAAGTCTGGAGCTTCTGAAGTACTGCACAGGCCCTGAAAGCCAGGGGCCAGGCCAGGACGATTCAAAGTAATAGAAGGGTTTTAGAGGCCACGGTGGAGGAAGAGAGCGATGGGGGAGGAAACGAGGCACCTGGCCCAGGAGGAACTTTGGGGACAGAATGTGGTGTTCAGAGGGTTTTTTTTTTTTTTTTTTTTTTTTTACGAAATTTTGCCATATGTTATGTGGAATCCTCCCTGCTTTCTGTCTCCCCATGGCCGATGGTGAAATCCACCTCACGCAGAATGCGTTACAATGCCAGGTCCGTTTGGGGAAAGGGCCAGAGCATAGAGATCATCTCAAATGGCCGGGAGAATGGAGACCACTTCAGTGTCAGCCAGAGCACAACCAGGTCACGTCACCTCCCCTAGCTGCCCTCCAGGGGTCCTAGCATCCAAGCCTTGCCTGTCCCTCCCCTCTCTGCCAGTGTCTACCTCATCACTTCCTCCCAAAGCCCCTCACCCCACCTTCCCCAAGCTCTGCCACACTCTGTGCTGTAGCACCTCAGCCTGGCAAGTCCTGGCCCCCTGTGCAGCTTAGGACAGAATCCCACGCGTCCCTCAGAATCCAACCTGAGCAGCTTGTCCCCTGAGCAGCTTGTCCCCTGAGCCGGCCCCCAAACGGCCAGCATGCCTTCATTGGGCCTCCTCAAATAGCTTGATTTTAGTTTTTGTAGGGTTTCCTTTTTGGTCCTTGTGTTCTTTCATTCATTCCTCTTACAACACAAATGATACAGAACTGCATTAAGCCACGCTCAAAGTAAAAATCGCCACCAGTGCGTGCTAACAGCAGGCTGCAGTCGTTGAACCGTGGCTGTGTACTTCACCTGGATCCTGACAGCACACCTGAGTCAGATAGTTACTGTCATCCCCACTGCGCAGGTAAGAAGACCAAGGGTCAAAGAGGTTAAGTAGTAAGACACAACTGCTTCTGCACCCTGCACCCAGCTCTCGCCGCTTGCATCCTACCGCAGTGTGGAAAGTCCCTGGGAGAGAACGAGCCCCAGGGCACCATGAGGCCTTGGGGGTGGTGGCTGCTGCCAGCACAGAAGCGGGCCCCCTGTGCACTGCTCGCCATGGTGGGCTCACGCGCAGGCAGCGCCATCCCCAAAGGTGGACCCTCTCCACCTTTGCAATCATCCCAGTTCCAAATGTGCCTCTAATGTGCTCTGTGACCTTGGGGGTGTGAATATTTCTGGACCTCAAATTCCCCAAACGGAAGAGGCTGCACTGGAATCTGGCCCCGTGACATTCTGGAAGTGTTTCAGTCCCCCAGGGTCCCCTTCACAGAGAGTGGACCTTGAGGAAGGTCAGGATAACCTTGAAGTGTTTCTTTTCCTGTCGAGAGATTTTGCCACAGATTTCATTCTTTTTGATGAGTTCTAAGAGAATGGGGGCACTAACAGGAAGGAAAGAAAATGGAGCTCACTATAGAAACCCTAGCCCTGGTGTGAGTCTGTGTCTCTGGTTCTGCCGGCCACCACCACGCTCCCAAGGATGTCAGCATCTGGGCTCCCTCTGCCGACCGTCCTCTTTGAAGTGGAACGATAGATGGTCAGGTCATCAAGTTGGGTGAGATGCTGGGCAGGCCGAGGAGCCATTTTTCCCCAGAACCACTAACTGACAGAAATGCAAAGAGAGAGATGTTAGGACAGTGTTGATATCTCCGGGAAAAAAAAACAAACGCCAAAAAGATTCAGTTGACATTCTTGCCATTTAATAAACCAGAATGCTTCAGAGTTAGACCTTTTGCATCAAGATGAGATATACAATCCACAAATTACATTTTCGTTGCAATCCGTTTTTTTTGTTTGTTTGTTTGTTTTTTTTGACCGAAGCCGCTATGGTGATGCATGAGAGAGAGAACTACCCGACTCAGACCCTCAGGCCGTCCCTCACCCGTGTCATCTCCTTGGCGTGGCTTAGCCTCTGGTTCGGAGCTGGAAGGAATTCAATAAAACAAGATATATTGTTATGGTTTCTGACGTCAATGTGTGTGGGGGGGAGTCACTTAGAATCCAGACAATCAGCTCTTCAATGCTATCCTCCACTGTTTTGTCAAGGTTCTAAATGAAGCGTCATCTAGTACTCAAGGGGCCGTATTTCAAGAGTTCCCAGAAGTGCCACCTTCCCCCCTTTTGTAGAATAACAGGAAAAGACGTGCTTCGAGCACAAACAATCGGTTCAGCTCTCCGCGCTCGGATCAAAAGAAATGTTTGTTTCTGCGAGCGTGTTTTGCCAGAGCCATGTCAGATGAGAGGATAAGGATTAGGAATACCTCGCGTCCCACACCTGGCCTGTTGAGGTAACCCTGACAGGTCTTCCTGCCAGGGAAAGACCTGCAAAGCCCAGTCTGCACGTTTCGCTTTAGGAAAAACGATAGTTCACGGTGAGAGTTTGCACACTCCCTCTTCTCCACCCCACCCGCCTCCCCCAGTCCTGTCTTGTCTTTTGTCTTTACAAAGCTGTGAGTTTTCAATGGAGAATAAATGATTCATTTGCCTCTTAGATACAGAGCCGCTCTATGGGGTTCATGGTATTGGCACCTTTCTGTGATAAGGTTCAGCCTAGTCTCTTTTTGCAATGCCACCCCCCGCCCCAGTGTGGTGCCCGCTGCCGCCCACATACGTGCTGAGTGGTGGGCCCAGCCCTGTGAGTTTGGTGTTAAGACCTTGAGGTGAGCTTGTTGGGTATAACTGTCGTTTTCTTCCGGTCTGATCTCCCTTTCTCTAGGTCTGTGACCCCTGCCATTGTGGCATGTGTCTCATACAGGGATGGCCTCAGATGGCACCCAGACCTGGCGTGAAATGGGAGGGAAGCTCACTGTGTGAATTTAACCCTTTTTCTATTCCCGTTCTGCTATCTCTGTTTTTGTCCAGGAGCGTGTCATCATTTGAGACTAGGGTGACTTCAGCACCTTTTAAGTCACCTGCCAAGCTCCCTTTTAAGCACAGACAGAGCAGGCCTCAGGCCCAGTAAGCAGCCCGTCAACAATCTGGCTAAAATGTAAAAACATCCTTTGGTTTTAATTTTTCTTTCTTTCTTTCTTTTTCTTTGTTACAGTTACTCTCAATATTTCGGCAATGCCTATTTGCCACTTACAAATAGTGATAGAAAATTTATATTTTAATATATTTACCTCAATTTCATTTACAGAAAACCCCGAGGTAGAGGTTAAGTTCTAGTATAGACACACCAAGTCACGGCAGAACCACGAGGATTGACTGAGGCTGGTGAGGGCCAGGAAGCCCTGTTCTATTGAGCCTTTCAGGATGAGGATGGCTCTCGATAAGGTGGCCACCCGTACTCACAACTTACCCCTTTCTCCATTCCAGGCATGGATCCTGAAAAGCTAGAGCGAATCCAGCTCCCAGTACCCACTGCGGCCGAAAAGACCACCTACAACCACCTCCTGGCCGAAAGACTCATCAGGATCATGAACAACGCTGCCCAGCCAGGTGCTTGGGGCATGTTGGCTGTTTGCAAGCGTGGTGGAGTTTACAGGGTCCAGCCTCTACAGGGTACCAGGAGCCCGGGCTCTGACCTGGCCCTTGGGTATCCAGGAAGATCTCAACCACTCTCTTGGCCACCCATGCCAGTGTCCCGGGCCACCCATGCCAGTGTCCTGAGCCACCCATACCCTCCTGTGCTGCCACATCTTCATCTCTAGTCTCCTCTCTTTCCTGCCCACTGCAGTGTTTGTGCCAGGCCTTGTCTTTCTTCTCCTTCCATACCCAACCCTTCTTTTGCCAGTTTTGCCCAATGTCTGTGGCCCTCCTCTCGGGGTAAAGCTTTGGGTCGGTGTTTTTAATAATACTAGATGTGCCCAGTGCCTGGCATTGTCAGCCTAACTCTGAAGTGTTAGCCAAAACCCATCTACAGCCACAGTAAGGGCTAGAAATAGCAGGTAGAATGCCCTAGCACAGTGGTTCTCAAGTAGGGCAGGTTCACCTCCCAATGGACATTTGGCAGTGTCTGGTGACATTTTTGGTCATCACAACTTGGGGAGGTGGTGCAAATGGCATCTGGTAGGTAGAGACCAGGGATGCTGCTAAACATCCCACAATGCACAGGACAGCCCCACAACGAAGGCTTATCTGGCCCAAAAAGTCAACAGTGCTGAGGCTAGGGAAACCTTGTTTGCAAGGCAGTTTCTCTGCAAAGGCAGGAAGAGAGGCCGTCAGGGTGTGAGTGAACATATGGGAAGGGAAGGGGCCAGAGGAGGACAAATGGCTGAGCTGAGCCATCAGGAGCAATCCAGGGGTTGGGCCCAGGTCAGGCCCAGGTCAGGCCCAGAAGAAGGGCGGGGTGGCGCTGGGGGCTGTGATTGCGTAGGAGGACTTCAGAAGTCTAGGAGAAAGGGCTCCAGTGATGGCCAGAAGCACAGAGGACTGCTGGGGAGTATTGGGGCTTAGAGAGCTGGATTCATGGCCTCAAAGGTGTCAATAGGGGATCAATAAACTCAACAAATGTTTATTGGGCACCTCCCACATGCCAGCCACTGTGTGTGAGCGATTCGGGTACAGCAGCCACAGCAGGGGGCCTGTGAAGTCCCAGCAGTCTAAGATGTCATGTGGAGATAGAATCTGGAGCTCAAAGGGGGGTGGGGGCCAGAACTGACACTGTGGGCCTCATAGCCATGTAAGCAGTTTCTGATGCCACAGGAGAGGAGAGGCGTGTCTGGGACCGAGCCTTGGGCCACTGCGGATATCTGGAGGTGACTTGGGGGTTGGGGGACCAGCACAGGAGGCTGAGCCAGGCCCCACATGGGAAGAAGAGGGGTAGGAGGGGGTGTCTTGGGTGGCAAGAAAGATGTGTGCAGCTCAGGACCAAGGGGCACTTGGCGGGCTCAGTTTCTGCTAAGAAGTCCAGCCTGGGAGGCACAGCATGTCCCTAAGGGTGGTGGCCAAGGGGGAGGTCAGCAGGAGCTGTGTGAGCGGGTGCGGCTCCATGGTGGAGGAAGGTGGACTCCCACAGGGATGCTGGGAGGGGAGCTCCAGCGTGGGGAGGACAGCGGGCCCTGGAGGGCTGGTGTGTAGCACAGCCTGGGTTTCTGAAGAGCAGAAGTTGGGGTAGCTCAGAGGGACAGCCTGGAAGGTGTGGTGAGGACCAAGGAGCCTGCTGCCCTCTCTGTTCCCCCCATGAGACAAGCCGGGTGGAAGGACATCAGCCCCTTAGTGGGAGCTTGCGAAGGGAGAAGGGTCTAGCGGGGGAAATCTTGTTGTTTTCCTGGAGGCAGCGGAAGGGATGTTTCTGACCTGGCCACCAGTGTGACTCGGTGGAGGCGCAGGCAGGAGTGAGGCTGGGCTCCGAGGGAACCACTGAACTCCAGGGAGGGTGGGCGGTGGGTGCCGCTGGGGCGGGGCAGCAGCACAGAAGTGGGGTTAGTGCTGGGTGGGGGATGGGCGGGGGATGTGGGGAGCTGAGGCCGGAAGAATAACCGAGCTGAGACCAACCAGCCTTCTTCCACGCGCCCCCCGGGCTTGTATCGTGCTTAGGAAGACCCGCTTCTGCTTGCATGTGGCCTTTGCATTTTTGAACAAGTGATTCTGTCTTCTCGTCTGTTCCCTACCTGACACCTGCGGCATCAGAGATGGCCGGGGAGGTGTGTGGTGGTCTCTGCCTTGGGTTTTTCCCAGTGGCGCATCCTGGTCCCTGGCATTTCCAAGCCTCAGGGATATGGCCTGGAGACGGCCCCCTTCCCTGGCCCCTGTTCCACACTGTGGCCTCTCCCCAGAAGTGAGCGTCAGGACCCAGGGGGCAGTTTGCGTAAGAGCAGGTTGTCCTTCGGTCAGGCAGTCACAGATGCCTCTAGGAGAGATGTCAGCCGTGAGCTGTGGCATCCACAGTGTCTGGAGTCCACCACCACCCGGGGTGAGACTTCGGACAAGTCACTTCACTTCCCTAAATCTCAGTCTTTAGAGCACCCACTACAGTGGGGTTTTATAGAGGTTCCTTGAGGGAGCATCTATAAAGCGCCCAGACTGTGCCTGGCTTCACAGTAGGATAGCAAGCCCGTGTCACTCAGAACTTGGTTATACAATTGACAGACACCCAACTCGAACCGGCTGAAATAATACAGACAGAAACAAACAAAACCGTTGGCTTGTGTAACTTTAAGTCTGTTGGGCCCTGTCTTCAGGCCCAGCTGGGTGGGTCCAGGGCCTCAGAACTGTTGTCAGTACTGTGTTTGGACTCTGTGGCCCTCTTGGTTGGCAAGGTGACGGCCAGCCCCTCCGGCCCTCCCTTCTCCTTGGAGCCCCACACCGGCTATAGGAGAGACAGCCCCGGCAACCCGGTGGGAAGGGAGGCTCGGGCTCCATTTGCAAAACACTCGACAAAAGACTGAAAATGCCAGTGAGGGTGGGGAGGTGGCCACTGTGGATACTGGCACTTGTACCACTCAGGGCCCCACCACTGTCCCTGTCCCCTCCACACCCCACACTCCACAAGATTCTCTTGCCCAGCTGTTTGAGCACATTTTGGAAGTGAGTCTTATTGGCTCTGACAGGCTCCTTTGCCCGGCACCTACCTAGTCACTGTGACCAGGGGAATAGCACACCCCCACCAGCATGGGTGATGTGCCCACCCCTAGATGCGGGAACGGGGACCAGCTTCACCCAAATCACATGTCCAGCAGCAGGACTGGTGTTTCTCCAGAGGAACTGGGTGGGGGAGGGGTGGTGCTCATCCCTGAAGAAGAGAAGGAAAGCTGGACAAGCCAAGCAACCACAGGTGTCCACATTCTACACCTTCAGTAATAATAGCGAGTGGTCCCCTTTTTCCTGCATCTCCTCTCCCAACGAAGAGACTGTGGGACAGTATTAGGCACATGCAGTTTTGATGGGAATATTTCATTGTAATTCACTGGGGAAAGGATTGGTATGTGGCGTTCCCTCTCTGTCTGCACTGGATGTCAGGGCCCTTGAGCTGTCTGCCGATCAGCTAGCTGACCCGCTAACCTAAAAGTCAGGCCAGAGACTGTTTAGGGGCGTGCGAGGCTGACCGCCCCCCGTGTGCTCCGCAGACGGGAAGATCCGGTTGGCGACGCTGGAGCTGAGCTGCCTGCTCCTGAAGCAGCAAGTGGTGACCAGCACGGGCTGCATCATAAAGGACGTGCATCTCGCCTGCCTGGAGGTGAGGGCCTCCCCACACCCCGAGCCTGTGAGCCTCTGCCGCCGGGACAGTGACGGAGGGAAGCTGGCGTCCACGGGACTGCCGGGGAGAAGCTGGGCCCGTCAGCTCTGGCGCCCGCTGCGACCCACCTGTCCCCTCAGAACTCCCCTTCTGTGGGGGCCGGCTTGATGAGCCCACTTAATTAGAGAATTTGGGTAGTTTCTGTTACAATTATTTGGCTCTTCTTATTTTTCTCTAGGATTTAAATTTTTTTTCTTTTTGTATTATAAAAGTATTATACATATACAAATATGTACACACGTTTATTGATGGTTTATTGTGCTAGTATCTGCATTTATTGTTTTAAATAGCTTTTGTTCCACACACACACTTTTTTTTGTTTATCTTAGAAAATTTAGAGAGTGCAATTGTCAAAAGTAGCAACTATAGTTGATACTTTGGTATGTATCTTTCTAGGTACATGTACATACACTCACGCACATTTTTAAAAATAATTTTAATATAAGACTAGAGCCATCCTGGGCCCATATTTTATAACCCTCCTCCCACACACACTTAACTGTATATTAACAACTTTCCAGGTCGCCATGTCGATTGCCTATCGTCTGCCCATTTTTTATTTTGAGCTCTCCCTACCATTTTATAGATTAAGGGTGTTAGCCCCATGTCTGTCAAATACACTCAGATGAAAGGAACTGTGATCACTCAGCTCACTTGCCTCCACGAGACCGGCCTCCCTCACGCCCTCCCTCTCTTCCACAGGGTGCGAGGGAAGAAAGCGTTCACCTCGTGCGGCACTTTTATAAGGTAAATTGGCAGGGCACGGGGGGACAGCATGTGGTGGTGGGTGGCGTGTGCAGGATTGTCGTGTCTGGCCCTGCACATGCAGAGGCTCCTCGTCTTCAGTTATTTCTCTGCCGCGGTGCCCGAGTGAAATGCTGAAGTTCTCAATCCCCGGCGGTCTCTCAGCTTCTCTGCCCATGCTCTTGTCAGGACAGCTTTGAGGACTCACCCCTCGTATGTGCCAGTTTGTTTATCAATGAGATATGAATTTGTCGATTGATGAAGTCACATGTAAATTATGAATTCTATACATACCTGGACACATGACTAAATTATACATAGGAACTGATACGCTCATGAATTATATATGCTTATACATATAAAATTATAGTTGACTCCTGGACAACTTGGATTTGGGGCACCCATCCTCCTGCACAGTCGAAAATCCCTCAAAACTTAAATTCGTTTGGTATCTGTGGGGGATTGGTTCCAAGACTTGCCACAGATACCAAAATTTGAGGATGCTTAAGTCCCCCACATAAAATGGTATATAGATCAATGCGTACCGTCAGCCCTCCCTCTGCAGCCTCAGACTCCCATCCGCGAGTCAAAAACAGTACAGGTTTTTATCAGAAAAAAGTCTGCATTGGACATTCGCAATTCAAACCCTCATGGTTCAAGGATCGACTATACTTTTGAATTACATATGAATTTATGAATTATATACATATATATTACTTACTTAACATGTATGCTAAAAAATTTCATACAGGCTTCCAGACATTTATCATTAGGGTTTAGGGAGATTTGGGCGAGGACCACTGTGACTTTTCAGTAGTTGAAAAATCTATAGATTTGGCTTCAAGTTCCAGATGATTGGTATTAAAATATCTCATTGTGATCGTTTCATTTCGCTCTTAACCTTAAGGCATGATATATCCTTAAGCGGGTCTCATCATTTGTCAGTAGTAGTGGATTAATCCATATGTCACACCGTCCTTGCTTTCTGATATTTTGGCCTCGCATCAGATCTCTCCAGATCCCGTTAGTCATGGTTTCCCCTCTCGATCTGACTGATGGAGAGATCCTTTCAGGGGGAGGAAAAGCGTCGGTGCTGCCATTTCCTCGCGTATCTGTGTTTCATCCTCTGTATTCTCTCCAAACTACTATGGATTATACGCGTATATGCAAGGAACCTTTTTCTTTGTGGGACGCTCTTTAAGCCGCTGGCCATGATCGTCCATGTTCACTTCGATAAAACCAGGTCACACAATCTGGAAATCCAGCTCTCAAGGGTCAGATGACCGCCATGCAGCATCAGCACAGTGGACATGCCCAGATGAGGGTGACACCACTGTGGGCCCCCACACCCTGGAGAGGAAATCCTCGTCTCCCCTTAGACCGTCCCAAACCACACATGGCCACCAAGTGAGGACACGTGTCCTGTAGCAAAGCCCAGAAATAGGCAGAAACCTCACGGTTGCATTCGTCGTCTTTGAATCTCTTTCCAGTATAATTGTTCTCAGTGTATTTTTCCCCTAGAAAGCTTTCAGGTCACAAAAATGGAAGGACACATTAGTAGGCACTTTCCCAGAGGGTTTTTCTTTATCATTAAGAGAAGAGCTATATGCAGGTCCTTAGATAACATCATTTTGTTCAGTGTCACTTCATTATAACATTAATGAGGGAAAAAAATGACTCCCAGCCTGGGCCACTGCCTGCGTGGAGTTTGCACATTTTCCCCGAGTCTGTGTGGGTGGCCTCTGGGGACTCCGGTTTCCTCTCACATCCCGAAAATGTGCAGGTGAGATGAACCGGTGTGTCTAAGTAGCCCCAGTTTTAGTGAGTGGGCGAGTGTGAATGGCCCTGTAATAGAAGGGCGTCCTGTCCAACTGGCTCCCACCTTGTGGCGTGAGCTGCCAGGACAGGCTCTGGCCACCTGCAACCCTGAACTGAAATGAATAAGCAGGTTGGAAAAAAATGTCTTCACTTGTTTTTATTAGTCTTTCTTAAATGTATGAATAGCTCACATGTAATTCAGTGTTGAATATTAAAAGTGTTTCGGGTCTTTATTTAGAAGTTTGGTGGTGCTCTTGTGATCAGAAATATGTGGTAGGAGCTCATCTCTTGTTTGTATCAATTAGCCTGTAGTAAAGTTGATTTTGTCATATGCCATCACTCTTAAAGTCGCAGTTTCTAATCCGCTACGTTAAGCGAGGACTTGCTGTATTCCCATTGCAGCTCTCCTCTGCCAACTCAGATTTGTCTCTCTTTTATCCTATAAGATTCACACCCTAAGTGGAATATCAGAAGCTTTTGGGTTTTCAGGGGTTATTTCTTTGGTTATACAGCACACAGAATATTCAAGTTTATCTGTAGTTCTGATAACTAGAAAAATGTATAAAAGATCAATTATTTTTCCCATCTCAACTCAGCATGCTCGCAAGACTCTGTGCATGTGTGTGTGTGTGTGTGTGTGTGTGTGTGTGTGTGTGTGTCAGCGAGAGGGAGAGAGAGAGAGAGAGATTGATTCAGGATTTATGAGACACAGCACAGTTCCAACAGTCATGTTGCATTCGGCTGAGTCTCCCCACCCCCCAGCTGTGGACCCATCCAGCAGTGGTCTGAGCTCTAACACTTACCATCCCTGACCCATTGGCAGGCTCTGTGCTCAGCACTCTATGCATGTTAACTCATTTCATCTTCACAAGGACCCACACAGACACGGGCAGGCATCCTAGTCTTGCAGCGACACAAAGAGAGGCTCTGAGAGGTAAAGCTGGGATTTGGCCCTCGGTTTATGTGAGCCAAGTTCACACCTACCATCCTGTTCGGAGGGGAACCTCCTGGACAGGGTCCTCGGGCCTGCAGGAACTGCGTAAAACCCCAGTGGCGCAGCTCAACAACGAACGGAACAGGCCGTATAACTTTAGTGTTGGGCATATTTAATTCCTTTCAGACGTGTGGAGCCTCACAGTTTTAACGTGGTAGCCTAACCAGGGTTCCCCATTTCTTCAGCCGTTCTCGACATAGTAACCATTGTCATATTTTAATTACATATGGTGTTATTTTTCGTTTGTGTTTCTTAATTGCCTTGACAGACGAAATCTAACTGCATGTGCTTTAAAAAGGGAAAAAAACATTGAGAGGCGCAATTCAATAGCTGGGCTTTCGTTTGAGCGTGTTTGTTCATGTGCACGTGTGCATTTTACTTCCTGGTGATTTACCAGAACTCACTAACGAGAAACAGATGGCCCCAAAAGCCATGAACTGGAGTTTATAATACTTCGTTGTTTATGGAAAAGAAATATGCATAATCTCCTCTACCCTTCCTTCCTTTCCTTTTAGGGAGAAGAAATATTTTTGGACATGTTCGAAGATGAATACAGGAGCATGACAGTAAGTGAGGGGCCGGAAGACACCTGTGTGCCCCCCAAAAGCTTGCCCTGTCGACCCGAGAGAGAACACTCTAATTGGGGCTTGCTGCCTAGATGGCAGAGACTCGGGGTTGGGGAGTGAGCTGGAAACGTTGATCCCCACCACTGTGGAAATTTCATATAGCATTCCCTCCCCATGAGTCGGGCTGTATTGTGAGATGGGTCAGAAAGATTCACTTTGATGTGAATAGTATTTGATTGAGGACTTACTCTGGGTCCGGTGTGGAAAGCCTGTTATGTATATTAAATTTCTTAATCCCCATGTCAACTGATAAGGAAACGAGAGTCAGGATGAGTGAGGTGTCCGCGTGTGCCCGGCCAGCGAGGGCCAGAGCAGCCCATCTCCCAGCCCTCGCCCTTCTCTGTTTATAGTGCCGCCTCCTTCTCCAGGCCACCAGAATGTTCCAGCATGTAGCTCCTCCTTGAATCCACAGCATCAGGCCAGAGCCTTTCCTTTCTCCACCCAGCAGGCAGAATCACGGGAAAAGACAGGTTCAGAAGATTGTGCAGCTTTCTCTGTGTTGTTCCTTTGTCTCTGCATCCCCAGCACCTGTCCCTTAGTTGGCACTCAATAAATAGAAGACAAATGATCCTTTTCATGGACATTACTCACCAAAGAGTAAAGTGGTTTAGGAAGTTTATAGTAAGTCTAAGTGTTTAAAGTGTCCAAGAGAAAAAGGAAGGCAGCGTGAGTGTGGCTGCCTGGCTCCCTGACCTGTCACCGGGCATCTGGACGGCTGGGCCCTCACCACATCCTCTCCCACGGCATGTCTGAGGCCCTTGCAGAGTATTTTCAAGGGAAAAGCATCAACTGGCATAATTCATCTGCAAAAGTGTCCAGACCTTGCTGTGATATGCAGGGGTGCCTGTGAGCACCTCACTCCCGTTGCTGGCCACAGCCCCTCCCTCATCCCCCAACCCCCCAGAAGAGTGTGTCAGTCTTCTACTCGTTGGACCATTAATTAGAGTGGACTGGATTCAGTGGTTAGCTATCGTTTTAGCCCTGTGACGTCCCCTTCCGCCTTGTCATTCCCCACAGTTTGGTTTCCTGTTTGGAAATGTAAGGCTCAGATGTCACTTGATGGCGCTGAAAAGCTTGGGCTTCTAACTCCCCCGAGTTTCTGCTTTTGCTACGAACTGTGCGATCTTGGGCAGGTTGCTGACATTCTGAGCCTTGATTTTTTCCGCGTGTAAAATGGGGCCCAAGCCACATAGCTGCCCAGGCTGGATGTGAAACACCTAAGGTCTTTGTATAACGACTATTCAGTTCCTCTCCCTCCCACTGTAGGGAGCTTCTTGGGTTTTATTTGTCCCGATTGCACGTTTATTGTATGTCCTGCACAGTGCCTGGCACTCTAGAGAAATACAAAGTTGACACCGCCCCAGTCCTCTTGTCCGAAAGTCAATACTAAGCTCAGACTTTAGGAAACCAGCCACCAAGGTAAATGTAGTGAGTGTAGGCCCTTGGGTGCTGCTGAAGTGCTCACGGAGGCCCCGGCACTAAAGCCAGGCCTTTGCTTTTTACCTTTCGCTCATTTTTCTTATCACCTCTTTTTTAATGCAAAAGGCATACGGAGCGCGGCCATCTGGTGTGCCCGCTGACAGCAGGCTAGAATGGGCTTACTGGGAAGGAGGTCGAGGGCGGTGGGAGCAGAGTGGGGAGGTTTGCAAGGGCGAGAAAGGCGGGCTGTGGAAGCTCTGCTGGAGGGTCAATGCCAAGGGCAGCCCCGGGGCAGGAAGTGGGGCTCTGCCACCCCTGCTCTAGGATAAAGGGTTTTGCGATGGTGAACCACAGGCCTCTGGAGGAAAGTGCCTACAGTGTCCAAAAATAAAAGGCAGGTGGTACGCGCTGAGTGGCACCTCCGATTCCCGGCCCGTTCACCAGGTCTCTGGATAGCCAGGCCCTCCCCACAACCTTGCCCTGTTTAGTCAGCTTTATGTTACAGGAAGGACAAAAAATATGATACGATTGAAGCCCACATTCTAAAAAAGACAGAAATAAGCTTGTGATGCTTTAAGGAGTAAAATTAGTTTCATAGAAAAATCACCTTTGTGAAGCATCATTCCTTTATGAAGCCAGGTAAATGAAGTCCAACGTGTGTACATTAAATGGTGCTGATGCAGCAAAGTGTCAGGAGGGGAGGTGATGGTTTCAGATGCCTTAGTAATCAGAGAGGGCTTCATGGAGGTGGTGTGAGGGAGGCAGACATCTCTGGCCCTGTCTAGCCCAGTGGCTGTGGGCATACACCCTTTCTCTGAGATCGGTGTTCTCCTTTATAATATGGGACAGCACCAGCACCCTCTGTCCAGCACGAGGTGAGCCCTGCAGTGCCTGGCACTTAGTAGATGCTCAATAAGTGGGTTTGTTATATTACCCCAGGTAAGATGCTAAGGGGCGAAGAAGGAAGGGGGAATGTTGGTCATGTGGTGGAAGTCATGTGGGGTCTCTGTCTGGGCTGCGGTCAGCCAGCTGAGGCGGCCCAGATCCAGTCCTCGGCCTCTCTGAGTCTGTTTTCTCGTTAGCAGATTGGGCAGCGCTCCTTAAATGGTAGCTGCCATCACTATGACTGTTGTCATTGTCCCCGAAGTACAAAGAGAAGGAGGTGGGCAGCAGTCCAGGACACACACAGGCAGACCACCCTAAAGGGACTAAAAAAAGGGACTGGCCTCCTTCCCGAGGGCTCCACGCCCTGCTGCTGGGTGGAGGGGAATGAGGATGGGAAAGCAAAGCTTTTCATAGCAGGGAGGCCATTTCTCAGGAGTGTCTAAGCTGTCACTTCAAATGAAGGAAAATACACCTTAGAAAACAAAAGGCACCTATCTCACAGGCCTTCCTGCCTCGACGCTTCCCCTCAGCCTTACTCCAGATGTCCCGCGCTCATTTACTTTGTGCGAGCCTGTGTGACCTGTCCGGTCCCCTTCCCCCTTCAGTGAGGTCTCCTGTGATGTCTCCCTTCCAGATGAAGCCCATGAACGTGGAGTATCTCATGATGGATGCCTCCATCCTGCTGCCCCCCACGGGCACGCCGCTGACAGGAATAGACTTTGTGAAGCGACTGCCGTGCGGTGACGTGGAGAAGACCCGGCGGGTGAGTGAGCGCTGGACCACTCCCGGAGAAGAGAGGGACGAGGCTCCCACCGGGTCAAGAGCCCCCATCCCACATGAGTTCAGACAGTGGGTAGACAGACTGTGCCTCCCCACATCCTGCCACCAGGCGAAACTGCCAAAGCCTGCTGCCCTCCGCCAAAGCAGGGATTGAAATCCCATCGCACCTGGCACCAGATGTGGGTTGCAGGCAGGCTGCGTTGGCGGCTGGTGCGGGCCACCCCTGAGCTCTGGGGCTGGGAAGGAAGGAAGGAAGGCCTGGGGCTGGGCTTCTGAAAGACGAGGGGGAGTGAGCAGCGTCACCATCAACGCAGTTCAGGTGAGGCTGGTGTGAAATCTTAGCCTCATAGGCTCAGGACCCCTGGAGATGGCGTGATGTTAAGGTATCTGCGTGATCTTGGGGTGAGGCACACGCAAACGAAGTGGTAATTCTTGCCGGCCTGCCAGACGTGAGCGAAGAGCAGATTAGTTCTCAGAACCCGCTGGAGTGTGTTTCCGTTATCAGTGCTTTTTTTCTGAAGCCGTCTCGCAGGGCTGTTCATGGTATTTTATCTCCCTCATAAGATCACCCTTTCTTTCTTAGAAAGTACCATAACCTTTTCCTAGAAAATCATTCCCTGGAGACGTGAATGTTAGTGGATAAATTAGTGGAATTCATTGAACTCAGCTCCTGTTATCAGCCTCCATCTTCTTCTGAATTAATCCAAGTGTAACCAGAGCAGCTGAGGTGTTTAACTTTTGGATTATGAGAAGCAGGAGGGACCTCCTAGATCCACCCCAGACTGGAGGAAGCTGGCGGGGGCAGAGGAAGTGGGACACACGTGTCTTTAAGTCAATCCACATTCCCTGCTATCTGACCAAACCCGCAGGCCTCACCACAGGGCCCACCCTGGCCTTCCTCGTGCTCCCAGCCAGCGCTGCAGGCCCTGCGGCGTGCACACAGTTATGTTTGTGGGTGGCAGTGTTTGCACGGGGCATTCTTGGTGTCGGCTTTTATATAAGGGGCCTGGTTCTGACGAGTGACCCCATGACGTGGGCACGCTCACCCTTAGCCTTGGGTTGGCCTCAGAAGTGCTCCCTGGCAAAGTTACAGCGAAGCTGTGCAGCTCGAAGGGCTGCAGGGTCCCCAGGCCAGGAGGACTCTGCCCCCGCAGTCCTCCTCAGCCTGCGAGCTCTGAGAGCCGCCGCGCTGGGTCACAGTCCATCGGGGTTTCCCAACACTTACGTGAGCGCCTGGTCTTTGTTACGTGACGGGTCATTCATAGCAGTCCTTCGTGTGAACTTCCTCGAGTGATTCCACAGCCGTCCTAGGAGACTGGCACTCTCATCCCCACGTTACCGAGGAAGAAACTGGGGCACGAAGAGGTCAAGGAGTTTGTTCAAGGTTACCTAGCTAGTAAGCGGCAGAGCCAGGATTCAGCCTAGGGGTGTGGCCTTCAGAGCTTAACTCCCAGCCATGCTGACTTGCTGCTCCCCACTGCTGTTCATTAGCCCTGCTCAGTGCTGGACACCAGGGACAGAGAAAACACGGCCCCAGTCCTCAAGGAATCAGCGTCTGGAGGGGGAGGTGGGAAGAGGCAGCATCAATCCCTGTGGCTGGGGCCATTAGGGAAGGAACATGGGGTCAGGCCCCTAATCCTACCTGGTAAAGAGGGTTGAGCAGGCACCAGAGGGATACAGCCCTTTCCAGGGGACAGTGCCTGGAGCCAGGACGAGAGACACGCCATAGGAAGGGATGAGTCTGCAGGGACGAGCTGGGTCTCGGGCGGCCTTGGCATGGTTGATGGATTCCGACGTGCTCTGCTGGCCTGGGCCAGGCGGTCCTGACCCACAGGAGAGAATATGGGAGATTTCAAGGACGAGGCCTATGGCAGAAGGAGAGCTCCTCGGGTTTTGGGGTGCCTTCTCCCTTCTGAGCCACTCTCTTCATCTAGAAAGCAGCGTGTGCTCTCCTTGCCAGAGTTATTGTGAGGACTCGGTGACGGGAAGAAACACGGAAGGCCAGCAGCAGTTCTCGATCTCAGGGCTTCGCTTCTTCCCGGCGCCCCTCACGTGTCACTTAGGTGCGGGCTCCTAGGGCTCTGCTGCCCACCTCCCTCGCCCCAGATGACATGCACGGTCCAGATTGCTAACTGAAGCACAGACAGAGCTCCTGGGAACGTCCCGACTTCTCTGGGGGCTCTCGGTCAGCCTTTGTCCATGTGACAAGTTCATAAAAGCAGCATTCCTGTCCCAGGGTCCGTGGGTTTACCGCCATGGAGAAGGTGGCAGAGTGATATAAACCAGGGCTGGCCACCTCCAAGCAAAGCCATCAACCTAAGAGAAGCCTCCCTTTGTGACTTCAAGAATCGGTTTCTTTTTTTTTTCTTTAAGTATAGTCATCATACTTAAAGTATTATATTAGCTTCAGGTGTACAATATCATCTCCGAAGGGGAATTTCCACCACTTACCTCAGTCCCGTTCCTGTTGCAAGGCAGCTGTTTGGAATGCTCCCGAAACTTAGCCCCAGAGCCCATCCCAGACATCGGAACACAGCAGTGTGCTTTGAATTTGAGCTTAAGGAAGTGTACGGTTTAGCAAGCAATTGAGGGCTTATGTGGTTTGTTTCAAGTTCTTTTCTTCTATCCAAATAACATTCCATTTCATCCGTTTGGATTCAAAGGTTTTCTTTTTCTTTTTCTTTTTTTCCTACCAAGTAGACTTTTCTAACTTTTAGGAGGCTTTTCAGAAATCCCACCCTTTATTTTCCTTAAGGACTTGTCAGGAAAGATTAAACAACCCTGACTAGTAAATCATTGCCAACTTGTCAGACATCCCCGTTTTCCGGACTTCACATGACATTGAGAGATAAAGTTGATTAAGAAATAAGCAAGTGCCCAGTTTGATATCAGAGGGCAGGAAAGGCTCTGAAGTAGAGTGGGGGGGCTCCTTTAGAAACAGAGCAGTCAGGAGGGGTGGGCCACCAAGGTCGGCATCTGAGCCGAACCTGAAGAGTGAGATAGCAAGGTTGATAGGCGAGCCAGCCTCGCAAAGACTTATGGGAGGCGCTTTCCAGGCAGAAGGAACAGTGCGTGCAAAGCCCACAAGGTGGGACAGCGTATGGTGTGTTCGAGGAGCAGGGTGACCAAAGAAGAGCGAGCGAGGGGAGAGGAGGAGGGGTGGGGACAGGAGAGGAGGGCAGCAGGGCCTTGCAGGCCATGGAGAGGCAATAAAGTCACATTTTCCCTGTCGCATTTTGCAAGTTACATTGTTTATTCTTTCGTTTGACATATTTGTTGGGCGTTTTTTAGGTGCCATACACCGTGCAAGATTAAAGAATAGGTAGTGAGCAAATACTATAAAATTAAAATAAGACCAGAATAGCAAGAGTGCCACTAAGCGGTGGCAGTGACGGGGCCTACACAGGTCCCAGCTCTGCGTTGAGCAGCATGTAGGGGTAGCACAAGCATCATTATTCAGTTTTTCATTGGCTTCCTACCTTATGGGAAAGTTAGGAGGTGCAAACTTACAGAAGAATAGAAGGGAAATTCATGTTGAAAGGAGGATCATTGGAACGGCTGGGATGGAATGAGAGCTGCGAACAGGACCACGGGCTTGGGCCGGAGTCACCCCACATGTAGGTGCAGTTGAGAGAAGCAGTTAAGAGAGAACAGGCTCGTGAGTCAGACCAACCAAGGTTCCGTACTAACTCTAGCTGTATGACCTTGAGCAAGTTACTCGACCTTCCTGAGTCTCAGCTTCCTCCTGTGTCATGCCTTTCATCTCTTGCCCAAGGTATATGAGAGAGAGCAACTGTGAGGTGACAAGCTCAGTGCCTAGGACACAGTAAATACTCAGATATTGGCTGAACAGCAGTGGAGCATTCTAGCAATATAGGTGGGAAAGAAATAGTCTTTCATGGCCAAAATCTCCTGAAGCTTAATGCTAGAGAAAAGAGAGCTAGGAAGAGGATTTTGTAGTAAATATTAAAATCTGAATATAAGCCTCTAGTCATATATAGGAATCTTGGAAGTCATTATGAAATAATGGTATTTGCACGAAGTTTTGTTTATCCCTGCATTCTGTTTCCCTGTTTTCTTATAAAAGAAACCAACCTTTTTTTGTGTTTATTGGTATCGACCTTGAGGAAATAGGATATTTTGCTTTACTTTTCAGATGTGTGTTATACATTAAAGAAAATACAATAGCATCTCATAAGGTTTCAAAAGTAGAAAGAAAAAATTTTCCATGATTTCATCATCCTAAACAAGCAACACTTAGACATTTTTTGTGACTCCTCCCTATTTTAGTTGCAAACACATCTTTTCACGGTTGCAGGGAGACTTTGCTTTATCCTCACCCTGTTTTTCTCCATTGTAAAGCAAGAAGTTTGTCATGTGGTAATACAGTTTTAAAAAGTCTAACTTCTTACTGATACATAAAAGTTCATCTGCTGACTTCTGCCATTAATTTACTTAGGCATTTTCCTACTGGTAGACATTTTGGTTGCTTGCAGTATTACATTATTTTCAACTAAACTGTAATGAGCAGCTTCACAAATACAGTGTTCTCTTTCTTTTGGCTTATTTCTTTAGGATAAGTTCCCAGAAGTGGAATTTCTGGTTCAAAGGGTATGAACATTTTTTTTTTTTTTGGTGACTCTCTGCATATTGCCAGATTGCTTTCCCAATGGGCTGTGCCCACTTTAGACTGCTTCAGCACTCTGTGCACGGCCACATCCACGGCCTCGGTGGGCTACTAACCCTGAGTGATTGTCGCCTAAACTCAGCGAGCAGCCTGCAAATGCAGCAAGGGATGCAGGGGAGAGAGCTCCAGCAGCATTTGATCCAGGACCAGCTCCAGGGCTCGGTGTGTCACCTGCACTATGCATGTTCGTGGTGGCCCTGTGACCAGGGGTGGTGGAGCTTGAGCCTGGGCCTAGAGAATTCACGGGACTCAGCTGACCCCAGGGTGAGCCAGGTCTGCCTGAATCTGAAGCCATCCTCCTGCTCTACTCATTGGACTCCTTTGCTAGGACTCTCCATGTCAGAGTTTGCTCCTAGGTGCATTGAAGCAAACTGGAGAATTCTCTCCTTGATATTTGAGCTTAGTCAGTAGTCAACCCCTTTTAAATCTAATCATAATCTGTTCTTTCAGAGTCTGTCTTCCTGGAAGTCTTTGGAAGCATCTGAAAGGATAATATTTCCTTTTTAATAATACTTTCTGATTTGCATGTTTATTTAGCAAAGGAAAGAAGGCACTTAATAAAAGCTTGGGTCTCAAGCCTCAAATCTGTCGAAGGCAAACGCTTGTGGTTGGAAGAACATAGACTTTGGAGTCCGATTATTAATTGAGTCACATTTGGGCAGCCTGCCTGGGTTTTGGTTTCCTGTCTATAAAATGGGAACTACACAGGTTACTAAAAGGCTTGAATGAGATGACACAGTGCAGCCCCCACCCGTACCCAGCAGGCCATGGGTAAGCAGAGGACCTGGCCATTGTTTTAGGGATGGATTTGATGGCCTTTATTCTAGTATATCTTACCTTCCTTTTGTGGATTCTTGGAGTTGTGTCACTAGTCAAAATGCCTGCCAGACCCTGTAGCAGCCTGTGGGAGCCCAGCTTTTGCCCAGGTAGAGCACCCGGCCCTGTGGGAATCTGCCTTCCTCACGTTCCTGGGCGTGGACTTCTTTTACGCTCTTCTCTCTCTTAAAAATTGGGGCAGGAACCAGGAAAAGTATTATTGGGGGTTTTATATGTTTTATATTCTGCTTTATGTTTTTTATTTTATTATTTTGTATTCCTGGAAGTATCTTCCATTTGTTGTTTGCAAAGCAAAAGCAGATGTTTTACCAGAAAGGTCTACGTTAGGGGAATCATGACCTCAGAATAGGTGCAGGAAGTAGGATTGTTATTCTGGTTTTCTACGTTAGATTAATTAGCCCAAGTGTCCCATGGTTCCAGGCCAAGGCAGGATTAGAATTAGACGTGCCGAAGGGCATCCTTGCTGCCTGGGTCATCAGGAGCCAGTGCAAGCCTGGCTCCTTGCAGGCAGTAATCTAATCTGTCTCCTCCTCCTCGTTTCGGGAAGCACCTTGTGGTATAGAGGCAGCCTCTTCTCTCAGCAGGCCATGCCCGTAGCCCTCAGAACTGTAAACAAGGAGACCCAAAGTGGACTGGAATTCATCTTTTTGTGCTCATCAGTGGCGACAGTGGTTTGTCCCCATGCCCTCCCCTATGCCCAGCTGTCAAGTGATTGGAGTAAAGGACAGCCACCCCTTTACAGAACACACTCCACCAGCATTATCAGAACCTCCTAGCAGCCCTGAGAGGTGCCACCCCCATTTCACAGGTGAGAAGAATTGAAGCACACAGAGGCCAGGGACCATGCCCAGCACGGTGGAGCTGGGAGTGCAGGTAGCCCTAGGTATCCGACTCCAGAGCTGTCTCCCTCGGGCGCACACACTCAGGCAGGCCAGCCAGCCAAGGTCAGGGATGGGGGCCTGGAGGCGGCCCCTCCTGCAGGCCAGCTGCCCTTTCACTTCTTGGTCTCTGGTTGGTAGGCAAGTCAGCGCCAACCAAGGACTCCAGGGGAGGGTGCCACCAGGGCAAGCTGGCCCCAGGTGAAGGCTGCTTTCTGCACAAACTTCTCTGGCTTCCAGGGCTTGGGATTCTGCTTTTTTCTGCTTTCTGGAAATGCCCGATGGCCATGCTGGATTCTGCCCAGACACCTCTTATATGAGTCAGGAATCCTTGTACTGCGAGGGCCACTCTGCCTCCAGAGAGCTGTCTGGGGAGGCCTGAGAGGCACTTGGCACCAACGTCACTGCACACCTGCCTGGTGCCAGGTCCACTTTTCCGTCAGTGGCACAACCCTTATTGTAAGGCCAAGTGCCCAAGGCTCCAAGGTGAAGGGGCTCATTCAGGGAGGGGCAGGGGCAGGGTTTCAGCTGAGTCTGGTCAGCTCTGAACCCCACCAACAACCACCCTCTCTGTCTCCGCTGCCCCTACATTCAAGTGGTGGGACCTTGAAACACTCCTTTGTGGTTTGGATTTCCAAATTTCACGCTGTTTTGGTTAGAAGAGTCTTGGTTCTAGCCCTCCCTGGGTGTGTGGCCTGGGACAGGTCGCGTCGCCTCCTTGGGTGTCAGTGCTTCAAAGTGGGGCTGCCTGCTGAGCAGGGGTGTCATGAAGGTCACATGACACTAGGGAAAAGGGCCTGGCAAATGAAAGGTGCTCAGTCAAGGTCAACTGGTCAAAACCTGAACCCATGGATAACTGATTGGAGGCAAAGCACCGGAACCATGATACTGGGAGAAGGGGAGAGGCAGGCTCTGTTTTGTTTGTTTATTTGTTTTTTTTGTTTTTAACCGAGCGTCACAGTGTGATTTCTCCACGTGGAGAATCTCACAGAAACGACCGCAGTCTCACCCTCTGCTCTCTGAACTGCTCACCCAGGCCATCCGGGTGTTCTTCATGCTCCGTTCCCTGTCACTGCAACTGCGAGGGGAGCCCGAGACCCAGCTGCCACTGACGCGGGAAGAGGACCTGATCAAAACCGATGACGTCCTGGATCTGAGTGAGTTGGTCTCTGAGGCACAGCAGGGGGGACACGCCATGCTGACTCACATGTCACTGGAGGGTCGGTGCGCGACCTGCATTTTGTACTGCGACCATGAGCTAACAGTATACATGCCTCACAAAACTTAAAGAAAGGGCCCTAGATTCTGGGCATCTCGAAATCAGCCTGCAGGTTCTACTGTCTGGAGTCCAGGCAGAGCTGTGCAGCTGGCTTCCCTCTGAGATATCTGTGCAGGAGGCTTGGGGGTCCTCAGCCTGCAGGACCCCTGCCCTCCATGGAAGCTTAGCAGCATCAGTTCGATTGGTTTTGGGTATTAAGCGTTTTCTGTATGACTCCAGCGATGAAAGGATTCTGCTGCTAATTAAAAAAAAAAAAAGGCTTGCCAAAATGCAAATCACCAGTGTTTAGGTAAAGACCAAGGCTTTGAGGCAAGAGAACCATGTGCTCAATCTGTACCTTGAGCTACTTACTTATCCGTGCACTGCCTTTTGTGCTCGCCTCTGCAGCGGGAGGCTGAGACTTAAACGAGACAACAGGCATATTGGATCCTGTTCCTGTAACCCTGCTCGTGTCTGTATAGCTCTTTCTCTCCTCCATTTGCTATGGGGTAGGTAAGATGGTCTTCCTAAAGACTTGTGGTATATTAGGACTCTTTGATCATAAGGGACAGAAAACCCATCTCAGGCTGGCTTAAGGAAAAAGAAAGGGGAATCAGCTGGTGTCACTGGAAAGTCTACCTTCAGGAATGGCTGGATTTAGGTGCTCAAGCAGTGTCATCAGGAAGCTACCACCCTCTATGGTGTCAGCTCTGCTTTCCTTTATTCTATCTTTATCCGCAAGAGGGCTCTCACCAGGTGGTGACAGTGGCCATCATCAGCTTCAAGATATGCTGAACCAGCTAAGCAGCCCTGACAGAAACAGAGCTTCTCGTTCCCTTTTATAGAAGTTCAGGGCAGTGTTTTCATTGGCCCAGCTTAGGTCATGTGACTGTCCCTGAACCAGTTAGTAGTCAGAGGAATGAGATTCACTGATTGACTAGGCTGCAGTCACATGCCTGGCCCTAGAGCTGGAGGTGGGGCCTGTTCCTTTTGAGGCCTGTCACCTGAGAGTGAGGAAGAAGGCACTCAAAGAAAACTCACAAAGAAGAAATAGGGAAGTGGGAACAGCAGATGGCCATTCGTATAGTGAAGAGAGGGTCCTTATTGTTTTGAATCAGCTTTATTCAAGTATAGTTTACACCTCAAAACTTGACCAACTTTAGTTTACAATTGAATGAGTTTGACAAAACTATTCAGTCGTATGACCAGCAGTCATGATGTTGATCACTGAGGTTTGGCTTTCGAGCCAGATACCCCTGCCCTTCATTGTACACCCTGAGCAACTAACTTAAACTGCCACAGTGTCCATTTCCTTGCTTGTAAAATGGGGATGATCCTCTGTAATAATGGGGTTGTTTTGACACATGAGTGAAATATCACATGAAATATAACGTGACCAAGCATAGCACCTAGTATGTACCTGTTCTCAGTAAATTGTAGTCAGCATCACCCATTAATTAAATGAGGTGACGTGTATAAAGAGCAGAGTACACTGCCTGACACGTAGTGGATTCTCAGTAAAGGATCCTTATGGTTTCACTCGTTGTCTATCTTCTTTTTCTGCCTTGTTTATATTCTGTTTTCCTTCTCTTTCTTGGAAGAACAAAGAAGCTATGTCCCTTCTGTGCTCTATACCCATCTCCTCTGGCCCTTTACCCTTGAGAAATGGCCACAGGGATTTCTGTAAGGTTTGAAATTGATCAAAGTTGGCTGGAGAGAGAGTCTTTTTCTGATTCAAGGAAAGAGAGGGAAACAGCTTGCTTTAAAAAAAAAGAGGGTCACTCCATCAGGGCAGCAAGAATGTTTGTATCTGTGAAATGGAGCTATGCTGGGAATTCACATTTCTTCCCCTCCCAGGAATGGCCTACTGAAATAAAAGTTAAAAGTATTTCACTTATTTATTTTAATTGATTAGCTTAGTAGTCAAGGTCACTTAACTGAGCCTTTTTGGGTAGTTGGCCATTAGGAAAGGAGCGACTGTCTCTCTTTACCCAGCCTGATTGCAAGTTATGTCTTTGGTGCAGAGGGGCTGTCCAGAAAATACTAGGAATTATGGGCTTTGCACACACATGGTACTAGAGTAAGGTCTGCATGTATTGTTGACCTTTTTGTGTATGTGATTGTTTTTAAATACTGGAGCTTTTGACCCTCATTGGGGAAAAATTAGCATGCTTTGAGTTTCATAGAATGCCTTCTCGAATAGAAAATGAAGGAAGCATCATAATGTAGGTGAAGGCATTCATACTTGCAGAATGATTGGAAGCTGGATACACTTCTTATGAGCTTAACTTTTTGTCTTTCTGACAAAAAAAAAACTGACTCAAGGAGAAGTGTTTGGGGTTGGTCAACTTTTATCTAAGGTGAAATGGTGTGACAGGCTTTAAAGGAATGCCAATCACACAGCAGGAAGAGGTGACTTAGAGTGTATTTACTAAACTTGTCATGCTTTGATAAGGAACCACAGCATAACAGTACTAAGAAGCCATCTCATCTGTCTGCTGACCAGCAGCAGGCCTCTGGGCCAGGTGTGGCAGGCGAGCTATAGCCTGTGGCTTCTGACAACATCAAAGACGCAATCATCTTGCCAGCATCCCTCCAGAAAGAAGCTTAAAGCTTCTATCTTAAAGCTGTATTTGTTTTCACTGGAAAGGAGAGTGAAGTGGGGAAGGGGTCCAAAGTGGCAGCCAGTGAAGAAAGGAGGGAGGGAGGGAGGGAGGGGAGGGAGGGAAGGGACAGAGGGAAGAGGAAAAGGAAGGAGGAGGGGAAAGGAAGGTAAGACTAGGTGAAGTAGATTAGACTTTTTAGAGAGAACATGAACCTCCACATTCCCAGGTTTCAGCTTCAATAGTTATTATGCTTTTGCTAAGTCTCATTTTATCTGCCCCACCATTTCCTTTTTAAAATATTCCCCCTGTGTCCAGTGTATTAAAATGAATGGAAGACATATATCTATAAATATGTCTCCAACAGATAAGGACTTCGGTTACTATTAATTGGATTGGTTGCCACCACTGCTAATTGTGAGCTTCTCTAGCCGAGGGTTGGCGGGAGGACAGCCCCCGGACATAGGGCCTGTGCTCTCCTGCGCTCTGGCATCCTGGCCCCACTGACATTTGATTTTGCGGTCCCTGGTGTAGCTGGAAGTAATCAGCTTTGTGATCTTTCTCAGTCTTAATGCTTGTGAGGCCCAGCAGTGGCCTTGCTAACTTTAAAATGGTTCTAAAGGTTTTGCAAAGGCTGTCGAAGATCACATGAGACCATGCACATAAGGCACAGAGCACCATGCTTGGCGCAAAGTAGGCGCTCAGTGAATGAGAGCTGGCTGTCGCCCTGTTATAGCTGCTGGCTCTCGAGATAGAACTCTGAGTGTGGGGCGGCAAGGAGTGGGCGTTTTCTGTCTTGACAACGATTTGAGGAACATACCTTGAATTATTCAAACCAGGCTCCACCTGGACTGGCACTAGAGCCTTCTGAAAGGGATCTTGCCTGTTTCCGAATAGCACGGGCAGCTACGGCAGGGGAAAGCACCCCATTATCCAAACACCTTAAGGGGTTACCAGGCAAACAGGCATCCTCAGGAAACTTCCGGTTTCCTTCCCAGCCTATCCACGGGGGCTCTTGACCTTTACATAAGCCATACCGTGTGCCACACGCACCTAACCTTGTATTCTGATTTTTAAATTCATTTATGAAATCTATTCAGCGAAATCCATCCTTTCATTCAAGTATGTATTGAGCGCCTGCTGTATGATAGGCACAGTGGTGGGAGCAGGGATGTGACAGTAAGCTAAAGCCAGGCTTGATCTCTGCCCTTCTGCTTCCAGTTGGGGGAAGGGAAGGGAACAAACAGGAGAGGTAAGGACGTACATGGACCTTCATAGGATCGCTGAGATAGCTCTGTGGAGGTGATGAACAAGGTGCTAGGGAATAACTAGGAGAAAGGACCTCAGAGGCTGGTTAGGGGGGGCCTCTCCTGAGAGGGCCATGCAAAGGAAGGACCAGAAGATTCTATGAGAAAATGCAAAAATGAGGCCTGCCACTTGGCAGGGATGGCAGTGGTGAGGCTGGAAGGTGGGAGAAAGCTTGGATCCTAAGGGATCCCAGGATTCTAAAGGAAGCTGGCGTGGCCAGCAGGTAAAGAGCAGTGGGGAGAGGAGCTGAAATGAACCTCTCAATTCCAGTGCAGTGGGAAGCTATCAGAGGGTTGGTGCCTGCAGGGACATCTGTCCTGAAAGCGTCCTTCCAGAACCAGGACTGCAGGTCAGACCGTCTCAGCAGAGGCCCGTGAGCCGTGTCGGGGGCTGGAGAGGCCACAGAGCATAGCGGTCATGAGCGTGGTGGCCCTAGGGGCAGACGTGCCCGGAGTGAAGTCCTGCCCTTGCCCCTTGCCTGCCCAGTGCATGGTCTCCAACAAGTGACTTGATCTCTTGGAGCTACAGTTTCTTCACTTGTAAAATGGGAGTTGTTGGGAGGAGTCAATTAGTTAATATGTGTGACGTGCCCATAACAGTGCCTATCACAATTGCAAGGAGGCCATATAGGAGGTTATGGCCAAAGGAGGATGGGGACACAGTCTGAGGACAGCATTTGGTGACAGACCTTCCATGACGATGCTGGCAGTCCAGCTTTACTCTGGGTTCTGAGCTTGGGGAAAATCCTGGCATCAGGGGTTGGTGGGTAGTGATTCTATAATCCAAGGGTCAGCCCTGGAGGAGAAGCTGGTTCCAAATGGGAGATGACGAGGTGAGCTGGCTGGCGAGGTGAGGCCCCATCAAGCAAGCAGCTTGGCTGAGATGTCCAGGGAACAGGTTGGAAGCCCCCCACCCCCCGCCCGCCTCAGAGGCCGTTTTCCACATTATCCCACAGATTTCAGAGTCACTGTAGCTCGCATAATGCTCCATTGACGGAGATGTCTCATGTACTCATTCCATGGTTGGTGGCACTTTCTCATTTGCTCTGTTATAACCAAGATAGCTGTACCTCAGAGGAACCCACAACAGCTGTGAGCATCCTAGGTCATGAGGTCTGGGAGAGAGGGCCGAACCCCCAGAGAGAGGTCCACAGATAAGCAGGCCTCTGTGCTCTAGGTCTGATTCCCCGCCAGGCCGGACGCACTTGCCAGGGTCTGGGGGCCTGGAAGAGATCCATCGCCGTATAGAGCCGTGGTTCCCAGTGGTTCCCGGACCTTGGGGCTTCACAGCCCAGTGAAATGCCAAAACAAATAAAACACAAGAAGGCCTCCAGGGATAGGATTGCCAACCTTTATTGCACCAAGTAGTTATATGGGGGAAAAAAGCATTTGTGAACTACTATTTCATGAAAGAAAGGACACTGTTAATACCAGATAAATAGGAAGGACTTCTTTTCAGAATGAGGAGCAGTAGAACTATAGGCCCACATACTGTGCTTTAATGGGGTGCTTAAAATAAAGTCAAGTGCAGACCAATGACGAGAGCGAAAGCTGGTGTCTCTGTCTTTTCTAGTCTAGTCTCATGGGGGAGGCCAACACTGATCCCAGTATGACACAGTCCAAAGTCAGATGCCACTGTGCTACAGGCTGTGGGAGCAGGTAATGGGGGCGGGGGTTGGCCTGTCCAGATGTCGGGGAAGCTTCTGGGGGAGCAACGGCCCCTCTGAAGACTGGATGTGGATGTGGGTGCCAGGAAAGGGGCCTGGCAGAATCAAAGGTTCTGGGGCCAGTGGGGAGTTGAGAAAGATGACAGACAGCCATGTGGTGGGGCAGGAGAGGCACAGTAGTGGTGAGATAAGGCTGAGGGGATTGCCCGATGTAGATATGCCAAGGGTTTGGGTTTAATCCTAAGAACAGTGAGAAGAGTTTTTAACCAGGTGACATCATATTTGGACCACCGAGGGCCCCCTCCGGCCTCAGTGTAAAGAGTAGATTTATGGAGTTGTAGGAGGAGGGGGTAGTTATAGCAGGGAGCTTGCTTGGGAGGCTAAGCATGCAGGACCCGTCCTGCAAAAGGTGATGCCCGTGTGTTTCTTGCACACCCTGGTTTTCCCCAGTGAATTGTTCTTGGGCGCTGCTATGTTCTGCTCTGTGACCTGGGTACAGAGACACTTAATGACACAGATCCCATCCTGTTTGATCTAGCTTGCTCCCTGAAACCCAAGCATCATGCCTTTGAAGTTAATAATTAACAATAATACTATTACAGTTGTGCTCATCCCCTGGCAAGGCAGGCTGCTGTGGACCTTCCCTCTGCTCACCTTCTGGCTATTTCTAGCCCAGGACCTTCCTCTTTAAGAATGGGCTGAATGGGTGGTGGAAGCCTTAGGTCTCAGAAAAATACAGACCTTAGATGACATGTGGCATCTGGATCCCAGCTCTGCCTCTTTCTTGCCGTGTGATCTTCGACAAATTGATTTGCTGCTCTGAGCCTCAGTTCACTCACTGATAAAATGAGAGTAGCAGTGCCCACCTGTTGGCAAATAGGCCCACAGATGTAGTTTGGTGGCTAATAGAATGTTTGCCAGCAAATTTTATATTAGTTGTCAACATTTGAAAATCAAGATATATTATTGTTCAAAACCAAATATCTATCACTTTGAAAATGGGATGGGCTGGCCCCATGGGGCCTCCGTCCCCATAGGTAGCAGTCGGCTGCCTCTCTTTCCTAGGCATGCAGGCCTTTTCACCAGCTCACCCTGTCTCCATTCACGAGCCTCTGCCTACCCCCAGACCTGACCCAGCTGTCTGCGCAGCATCTCACACCGACCATGAGCACACTGCCTGCACACTCGCCACAAACCCACCTCCTGCAGCCTTCCCATTTCTCAGTTGGTGGCAGTTCCGTCCTGGTGTCAAAAACCTTGTGCTCATCTTGACACCACTCTGTCACTCAAGCTCGACTTCCAGTTGGTTAGTACACCTATTCAGCTCTTCCCTCCATATAGTTCCAAGATCTGACCATCGCTCTCAGCCCCACCCATCAGCACCTGGTTTGTGCTGGCATCACCTTTCACCTGGATTGTTGGAATAGCCTCTTAGTCACTTGCTTCTGCCTTGTCCCTTACAGTTAATGCTTGATACAGGGCTCAGTTCATGCTCTTAAAATATGTCAGATCATGTCCTCCCTTCGCTCAAAGTAGCTTTCTTCTCACTCTGACTAAAAGCAGAGACGCGGTGACTTCCAAGGCTGAGCATCATCTGGCACCACCTGGCTCTCTCTGCTTTCTTGCTGTTCTTCAGACACACCCGGCATGTTCCCACCACAGGGCCCTTGCTCTGCCTGTGTCCCCCACCTGCAAACTGCTCCTTCAACAGAACAAGTGCAGCTGTGACCATTTACTAGGCCACAGAAGCCCACGTGTGGCAACCGTGCTCCAAATTCTCAGTCCGTGTTTGAATTCTGGACCAGGTCTGGACCAAGTCCCCCTTCTTTATCATTCTTTTGTTTGTTGATAAATATGAATCTGAATGTCACGAATGACTTCGCAGTGTTCCCTGTTTCCTCATCTCCTGTCACTCCCTGTGCTTCGTCCCAGTGCCCTTGCAGGCGGAAGTCCCTGGCTGTATTCATCGTTTCCACCAGGGGTGTTATGAAGCCCAAGCAAGTTGTGGTTTGATTGTAAGTCCATGACAGTGTGAGCTCATTGATTTGCTTCTCTTGCAAGACCAATGATAGTTTTGTGGTCCTAGCTGTCAGTTCTGGAAAATTCTCTATGTTGCCTTAGTTTGCTGATCAGCCCAGCCATTGTCACATGTCTCATCCTGGCGAAAATGAGGAAATAGCTTAAGTAATAAAGACTGTGAAAGACAAATCTAGAATGTGGGACGTTCTAATAGATAACTGACCTGAACATTTGATAAATGTGAATATCATGGCAGACCAAAAAAATGGGGGAAGAGGCCCAGGGCTGCTATTCTAGGTTATTGAAATGAAAGAGACATAATTATCAAGTTAAATTGGATCTTGGATTAGGGTGGGCAAGTAGCTTTAAAAAACTTCTTTTTTTTTTTTTTTTTTGTAGAATCGGAAAGTTTTGCATATAGTTGTGATGAGGTAATACACTTGAGGTCAGATTTACATTTCTTAGGTGTCACAGAATGATGTGGTTCTGTGGCAGATGTCATTATTCTTAGGAAGTGCAGGCTGAAGTATTTTAGGATCAAGTGTCATGCTGCCCCCAGCTTTGGAATGACTCACAAAATAAAATAGTGAGCGTGTGCGTATAGTGAAAGAAAAGGCAAATGCACCTAAGTATCAACAATTGATATTTCTAGATGAAAGCTGAAGGAAGTGGCAAGAGGGAAATCAAGTTTTGGAAAATCCAGCCTTTAATTAACAAGGAATGTACTGTTCAGGAACTAGAGCTCTGAATTCCGAAAAAACGTGGGTTTGAATCCTGGCTGCATGACCTTGGGCAAACTAACTTCTCTGAGCCTTTCTCCCTCATCTATCTGTAAAGTGGGGATGGTAGTGCCAGTGTCGGGATACTTCTGTAAGTTCACAGAGAGGATGCTCAGCTACAGCCTCCGTGCGTAGAAGCTTCCTAGTAACAGCAGTCATCAGCCTTCATCATCTGGACCACACATGGGGCGTTGAACTATTTTTTCATCAGAAGCTTCTCTGTGGGAGTTCTGACAAAGCCAAGCCTCATGCTGTGTCCATGGGATACTCTGAAAAGTGGAGGAGGTCACACAGGCTTGTTAATGAAGTTTCTTGGAAAGATGACTTTCAGGAAAGTGGGTACCGGCCGTTTGGAGAACTGCAACCTGCAGGGGAGGCTGGATTCAGACCCAGGTGGCTCCTTGGGGGCAGTTTAGTTCAAGCGCTCAGGCCTGGAAGCCCCAGAGAAGTGGTTTGTGTAGTGCTGACGCCAAAGTAGACCAATGTTAACATGAAACCCGAGAGGCACGTACAGACACAGCATTAGAAGTTTGCTCTTGAGGCGAGTGTGGTTTTGTGGCTCTCTAGCCTGCCTCCCCCGTCGCGTTTTGTCCCTAAGAGGAGAACAGTCCACACTGGATCTCCTCACGTGTAGGCATGTGGTGGGGCACCCCGGTGCACGTCCCCACCTGCCTGTCACCTGACCTGCCAACGTGGAAGCACTCCTGAGTCCATCTAACCTCACAGTTGGGGTCACCAGCCATCCCTCCCCAGCCTATGCTGTCCTTGCCCAGCGTCTCCCACATGGGATCGCAGCCCATGGCCTTGCCCCACTGCCTGTGTCTAAAAGGCACAGCTAGCCCACCATCACTCCCTGCCAGAAACTTTCAGAGCTCCTGGCACAGCTGCCTGAGCCAGTATTGGCCCTCTACTCCCCATTAGGTCTTGCTGAGCCCACCGGGCTGTGGTGCTGCCTGCAGGCTGCTGAACACAGCTCGCCTGCCACTTCCCACCTGTGAGCCTTCGCCCAGGCCGTCCCGTCTGCCTGCCTTACCCTTACAGGCCTCACTCCCAGCCTCCTCCCTCCTCACGGCAGGATTAGGTAGTCCTCCTCCTCCTCCCCTGTCCCCAAGCTCACCTCACATGTGCAGTGACCACCTTGTTTTCTATCCCTAGTGCCTGGCACAGGGCCTGGCACATGGCAGGCCCTCGAAGAGGGCTTGTTGGATTGAACTGATTAAAGCTTTAGCAGTCGCTGTATTCATAAACACTTAAGGCACTTTCATTAACACAACAGTGACATTTCTAAATGTCATTGAGTAATTTGGGGCAGTTGGCTTGTGAGTTGAAAGAGTGATGTTTGTTCATCATTCCCATAAATTTGAATAAGCAGGCTCCCATGCAGACTTCCTCCCGCCCCCGTGAAATATACCAAGGCTCTTAAACCCACCCCGGTGTTTTCTAAAAATATAGATTGTCTTAATTTCAACTGTTGAGCTATCCCACATCATTTTCCTAAAGGATAAAATGCGGCTTTTTTTCCCCGCCTCTCTTTGAAACTAGGGCCCTGAACTAAACTGATCAGAAAAAAAAAAAAAATCACCTTTGAATTAAACCACCAATTTTCTAAGGGAACAGAAAACATGGAATTAACAGCATGCCCCCACCTCTCTGTGATCAGGCTGCTTCTCCGTGTGCTTGATGAATAATGTTGCTGGCCCCTTTTCAGAAATGAAGTAGAAATATGGAGAAATGAAATTTGTATCTTATAAAGTGACTGGAAATGTGATTATAATACAGCTGTCAGTTTTATTCAAGTGGAAAATTTTTAAGTAAATCCAATTGTAGCATTATTTGGTTCTTTTAAAGCAGGGTGATGTAGCTGTTTCCTGCGTATTGATTATTTGATTGGTACCTGTCTGCTGGACCTATTTTTTTTCTCAGTAGCGCTCATTGATGTGGTTTAATGTATATTCCTGTAATCTTTCCCTGTTTTATAAACTTACGATCATAATTGAGCTGCATTAGAGAGACATGTTCTGCTTAAATCACAAGGTCACCTAATGGCTGTGCCCTCTGTTGTTGGTTCTGTACTGAAGTGGTCCTAGGACAGTTCTTCTGAAAAAGACAGAAGTCATTATTTTTTTTTCCTCTACAAAGCAGAATTTCTAGATTCCATTCTATGCACTGGGGAAATGAGGCATTTGAGTAGTAGAGACTGGGTTTTCAGCTTTTTCCTTCTTGGCCTATGAAAATGATCATGTCTGCCGAAGACAGTCTACAATTTAAATATTTTTTTTTCCCAAATCCTAGTCCTTCCAACGCATTCGAAAATGGGACCACAGTTTAGATTTCTGTCATCAGAGGGGACCTGGTGGCTTAGATTTGTTTTGCTCTAGGAGTGACATCTCCCGAGGCACATCACAGCCTCCTGAAAGGGGACAGGTTCTGGGTGCAGCTACATCTGAGGGCGGCCAGGAGAGCAGACGGGGTTCCAGCTGGCCGAGGGGTCCCAGCCCTGGCACTCTCAGGCTCTGTGACCTTGGTGTGACCCCCTAATCTCACATCTCTCTGTCTGTACTTCATGAGGCTGTTGGGAAGGAAAGATGCTCCTGGTGTGCTGAGCACAGTGCCTGGCGTGACCTTAGAGGGCTCATCCAGCGAAGGCCAACAGGGAAGCCACTCAAACCTCACAGTCTTCCCTAGTCTCTAACTGGCAACTCAGTCTTTCTGGTTGCTCAGGCAGAAAGCCTGGGAATATCCTGTCTCCTCTCTTTCTCTCATTCCTACAACCGCGCTCTCTGCAATTGCTGCCTGCCCGTTGAGGCGTTAGATCCAGAATCTGCCCGTGCTCCCCACCATCAGCACCTCCGCCCTAGTTCTG